>JACEGR010006751.1:0-57333 GCA_014170235.1 Listronotus bonariensis | reverse complement strand
GTATATTGGGTGAATTTAGGAAAAACGTATCCCATTACATAATTAACTGAAACCCGAAGATCAAACCAGTAGTTTACTGTTATCTATAAATACTCACATAAATACTAAAGCCGATTTTAAACTGCTCGTAAAAACCAATCTTGCTATAAGGCAAGGAAAAGTTAAACGAGAGCAGTCTGATAAAAAATTAGCCTACAAAAAACATATTCTTCTTTTAGCTCGAGATACTTTAGTCATAACCGAGTGCCTTATTCAACTTAAATTACCCGCCCGGCGAGTGACTTTTTCAAGTTTGGAAACAAAAAGACGTTGCACGGATTCAAAATCAGGAGAATACGGTGGATAACGCGGTAGTTCATAGCCCAATTCAACCATTTTGGCCGTGGCGATGGCGGAGGTGTGAGCCGGTGGAAAAGAACACCTTTTTTTTCGCCAAATGGTGCCGTTTCTTTATGCAAGTCGGCCGGCGACGAATCGACCCAATAATTCTGCATAGTAGAGGCCAGTGCCCATTAGGCTCTTCTGTAGGTAGTCGATGTAGATCACTTTTGTAAATATCAGAAAACAGTGGCCATCACCTTTTCGGCCGATAAGACAAATCTTTGCCTTCTTCGAAACAAGTTCATCGGGTAAGTCCACTGTTTCGACTGTTCCTTGGTCTCTAGTGTGTAGAGCCCTGTGCCCATTGGGCCCTTCTGTAGATAGTCGTTGTAGATCACTTTTGTAAATCCCAGAAAACAGTGGCCATCGCCTTTTCGGCCGATAGGACAGGCTTTGCCTTATTCGAAACACGTTCGCCGGGTAAAGTCCACTGTTTCGACTGTTCCTTGATCTCTGTTGTATAGAGCCCTGTGCCCATTAGGCCCTTCTGTAGGTAGTCGATGTAGATCACTTTTGTAAATCCCACGAAAACAGTGGCCATCACCAT
Organism: Listronotus bonariensis; assembly: GCA_014170235.1. Classification (NCBI taxonomy): domain Eukaryota; kingdom Metazoa; phylum Arthropoda; class Insecta; order Coleoptera; family Curculionidae; genus Listronotus; species Listronotus bonariensis. Next base: position 56,405 of record JACEGR010006751.1, on the reverse strand, counting down.
TTCGGCCGATAGGACAGTCTTTGCCTTCTTCGAAACACGTTCGCCGGGTAAAGTCCACTGTTTCGACTGTTCCTTGGTCTCTGGTGTGTACCAGTGAATCCATATTTCGTTAACCGTCATGAAATGACGCAGAAAATCTTCTGTGCTTAACAGAGTCAAACACTGCTCTGAAAGTGGTCTCAGGGTTGCGCCTGTTGTCCGGAATGAGCAAAAGCGGCACCCATTTCGCCGCAACAGTTTTTTATGCCCAAAATTTTATGTAGGATATGACCCACGCGGTCTTTTGAAAGGCCTACTGTCTCAGCAATCTCGCGCACCTTTAATTGACGGTCTAATTATCAAGCTCCTAGGCGTGGCTTTTTAAAAACCGACGTGCGACAACGTTGAAATTCGTTAAACGAATTTTTGACGGTTGCCATCAAGGGAGAAGAGTCAACGTACACAGCATCCAAGCCCTATTTTATTTTGCTGCGTGAATTTCCTTTCCAAAACAAGACTTGAATCACCGACCAATTTTGCTCTTTTTCCATTTATCCGAATACGCGGTCGAAACAAAAATACTAGTCCGATTCGTACTGATTTTGAGAGTAGCCGTCTACGAGAATATTCTAGAGTATAGTAAGTTAATCTTTTAACAGGGGCGCCATTATTTAATTAAGTGTCGTCCATTATAACTTTGTTAATAATTAAAACACATAAATTAGTAAATTAGTAGCATTTTCTTAATGTCCTTTAAGACTAGAAAAAAAAGAACAACTGACAATTATGTATTTGATTTACATTTTTGTATTACTCGCAAGAAGTTTTAAATGACTTTTAAGTTTAAAAGAAAAATAGCAAATCTATAAAATTGATATATATTTTGTTTTTAGCATAACTGTGTAATAACAAAAAAACAAAGCCTAGTTAGTATGGTATTCTTTTTAAATACACACCCTCTATATTTTGTTTTTTAACTTACTTTAACCCGCTTTTGACAGATTTTATAGTCATCAGATTTATAAACCGTCCTCAGGAAATTCCAAGTTTGCAAAACTTTCCAATCTTACCAGATATTTTGACAAGGGACCGTCTCGTCGTAAATTTCCAAAGCAGAAACCACACAGTGGTCCAATATACCTTTTTAGCTACACACTTACAAAGTGGCTAAACATTTTTGTTTAGTAAAGAAAATTATAAAAATTTAAACTCTTTTATTTAGTTTAATATTGTATATGTAAAGAATGATCTTTTAAATATTTTTTTCCATCTTAAATAGTGTTGTAAGGCACTACATTTATCGTTCCATTATGTTTAAAAAGATTTTTTAAACTAATTTCAAACTTTTAAATTCCATTTTTTCATTACTATTAAAGGCTTTAGATATTTTTGCAAAATTCTGTTAAAATTCAGACGACATACTATTTATTTTAAATAATAATAACAACTAAAATAAAAATGTTGGTTTTTACAAATTGTTACAAAAAAATATATTTTTTTATTTTGTGATTATCATTTTTAAACACCATATAAACTGCGTATTCAGTTAGCGAACGTATACGGTCAAATGGCAACGAACGTATGCATTCGGTTAGTGTAGACGTAAATAATTTCATTGACGACCGCATGCATTCGGTTGCGGAAGGGGTACCTCGCTTGCCGATACTTTAAAACGAAATTTGCTTGCTACTGTTTTAAGATATGTAAAGGTGTGTCCACACTTAGCGAACGTATACGGCCGCACATATACGCCAAGAATGTGGGTACGTTTTTTTGGCATGCGATTTGATGTTTACATTCAGCGAACATAGGCGTGCAGTGTCGTTCGCCTCCGTTTCAATAGTTATTTGCTGTATGATTTCTTTTACCACATGTATGTTTATACGTACATATCCCAAACAGAGTGTTGCCAATTTCTTTGCAATATTGGCAAGCAAGCGAACCTGTCTGCATGTATTTGTCTATGAAATTATTTATGTTTACAATACCTGAACCAGCCATATAGACTCCACCTTAAGATATGTCTACACGGCAGTTACCGTATACGACAGAAGTGTGCAAACGTTTTTTCAGTATGTTATTTGATATCTACATTTAGCGAACGTATGTGTGCAGTATTTTTCGACCCCGTTGCGACAGTTACTTGCTGCCTGCTTTCTTTTACCACATATATGTTTACCCGAACACATTCCATAACTTTGTGCAGCCAATTTTCTTTGCACTTCTGACAAGCAAGTAACTTTCGCATGTGTTCGACTATGATTATGTCTACAATACCAAAACGCATACGTTTGTTGCCGTACGGCCATATAGATTCCTCCTTCAGGTGTGTCTACACTCAGCGAACGTATACGGCCGCACGTCCATGACCGTATACGCCAAAAATGTGCTTACGTTTTTTTTTTCAGCATGCGATCCAACCTCCACATTTAACGAACGTATGCGTGCAGTATCGTTCGCCTCCGTCCCGACATTTATGTATTACCTGTTTTCTTTTACCGCATGTATATTTATACGTTTTCATCCCAAAACAGTGTGCAACTAATTTTTCTTTTTTGTACCGACAAGCAAACAATGCTTTCTGCATGTCTTCGTCTATGAAATATTTTACGTCTACACTACCCAAACGCATACGTTTGTTACAGTGCGGCCGTATACGTTCGCTAAGTGTGGACACAACCTTAACTGCACGTGTAAGGTGTAAGTTCGCTACATGTAGACATCTGGCCCCTGTTTTCGAGTCGCGAGAATAATACACTTCGTTTAAAAAGTAAGAGAATGTGCTTCTCTTGTTTGCAGGCAGTAGAAACACGTTCACCTCAGAAGAAGCCTGCGCGTAGTGAGGTTTTTGAGTGTTTACGTTGCTTAAAGTATTAAAGATTTGGAATTTAACAACAGAGAGAAACGAATAATGTGTTTCCATCGTGTGGCGAAAATGTTCACTTTTCTCAAACTGGAGAATACGGGCCCAGATCGCATGCCGAACAAAACGTAAGGAGATTTTCGAAGTATGCCTTTGTTGCCTTCAGGCCGTATACGTGAATACCCGGCTTTACAAAAACTTTTTGAACCAGTTTATTTAAATATAATATAATCTGAAAGTTTATTCTCACATCTTTACAAATCCTTGTTTAGTCCAAATTACTCCTAGAAACAATTCGCCTACATAATGTCATAGTAAATTCTCATTGTTTTCATTTATTTACTGTTAAACTGACGAAGCAGAAGTTTACGTTTCGTTAAGCAACACATAAACAGTAAATTTCTTGCAAACAGGGACGCTAAACTAATTGTCAATGGTTATATTTAAAGAGAAATCTATTTTATGCACATTGTTTCATAAAAAATAATATTTTGTGTATATTCACTTGCTATACGCGACTTGCTTCGCCGATTGTTTGCTCAAAAACTAGTCTGTACCTACTTAAAATTCGAATCATATTTCAAGTATAATATCCTAAAGTAAGTGCAACAAACAGTTTTTCTATTCATTTTAACTTTTATGTTTAGAATAGGGTCTTGCAGGCCAATAAATATCCATTAATGTTTTTCAATAGGAAGGCTTGAATACAAATCAGAGTTAAGTTCCTCACAGAAAAAGAACTTCTTTAGTAGAATCCATTGATATTTTGACGAATTTATAAAAAATACAACCTTTGTTGGCAATTATGGAAAAATACGGTGGCAACAGTTTTAAAGAATTAATAAAAATATGTTGATTTTTATGGTCGAGGTATTTCGCCGTCATGGCTAACTAATAGCTAAAGAAGAACTTAATTGCATTTTAAAACCAATAATTGTTAATATTTCAAGAAAAGTACATTTTTGTAATAGACATTATTCTATACACTAACCCTTATTTTAAGTCCTTGGTAAAATAATTTAATATAGGCAGTGGTTTCTATGAAAAAAATATTACCTGCTAAGGCATTTGCCAATCTAACTTTTCGCGTTTATTTTTGACCATTTTGTACTTTTAATTAACAAAAATATAAATTAATTAAATAAGATGTATAATAATTTTAAAAACGGTTTTACTTCAATATGGGATATGCAAACAATATGTGTTGCGCAATAAATTAAAAATTATTAATGCCAAAAATGTCACAATATTTTAGTTGAATGTCGCCCATTGTGCTGTTTTTCCAGAATACAAAATTGTTTAAAAAATATTTTTTGAGAAATCGAACACCGCTGTTCTTCGTCGGACAACCTGTTTAATACATGTAAATGATTATCAAAAAAAGCTTAATTACGGATGTCAAAAAATGTTGTAAAAAATAAAGTCAGTTTTACTATTAAGGTTTTTATTCAACAATTTTTACTAATATAGGAGTTTTCGAAAGTTTTGCTGTTTTTTTGTAAAGTTTAATACCCTATATTTTGAGAACAAAAATTTGCAAACCCTTGTTTATACAGCGTATCTACCTAAGTTCGCACCTTATGAAAAACTTTTTATTATTAATTTTACGAAACAAACTTATTCTTTATAAAAAGTTCTGCATGGTCTTAAACCTAAAATGCAATCATCAGATATTATTTTTTGTAGTGGTATACGAGGTATGTATGTCTAAAAATATGAATTTTGCTTAAGAGAAAAATACCCATATATTTTTCATATTATCAAAAAATTTTACAGATGTTTAGGATTAAAAATACCTTTTAAATAGGCAAATTGGTTTATTTAAAAAAATACTTTTTTAATTCTTATTTCTACGATAACGAGCGTTTTTGTGACTTTTCGCGGTTTTGACAGTTCTTAAGCTTTCTTAACATATTACATTTCGAAAAAGGTATTCACTAATGTACAAACTTAAATTTTCACCTTTAACGCATAAAAATTTGATTAATTTTTTTCCTGAAAATAAATAAGTTTGCATATTTAATTGTTATTTTTATTCTCTTCGATATTATAAAAATAAGGTTACTTTCCTTTTGAGCAAAATTTATATTTTTTGACACACCTCGTAAACCACTGCACAAAATTAATATTTAAAGATTGCATTTGAAGTTTTAGACGCAAAACTTTTTATAAAGAAAACTTTTCGTAACATTAATAATAAAAAGGGTTTCCATAAGGTGCGAAATTAAGTAGACACGCTGTATAAACTTTTCTGATGTAGAATCTGCCCTTAAATTTTCCTAACAACAATCTGTAGTAATACCCTGTATATACAGAATACCTTCATACAGTAGCTTTTACCAAAATTTCTTGTTTAACCCCACTGTGTGTATCCTTCTAAATTACAGTTTCAAAAAGGGGGATGAAACCTTAACTAAATTCTTTGAAGCTGGTGTCTGTTCAGCAAAAAATTAAGATAACTAAATCACTTAATTATGCAAAATTATTTAAATAGCAAAAAGTTGATTAATAAACATTAAGGAATGATTAATTTATCTTGAAAGGTAATTACCAAGTCTTATCTGTTGCTGGTTGGATGTGCAACTAGGGATGTTAAATTTTAAAAAGCATCGATATTGTAAACACCTAGTATAAAAAAGTATACATTTTGGGAATTTTAAAAATATACATTTTTGGGAATTTTAAAATAAGTATACATTTTAATTAGTTTACTTAACATTGGGAAATTTGCTACATAAAAATATACGTGAGGTGTCAAGGTCTTAAAAGTATAAATTAAACAATTTTCTAGGTTACTTTTATAATAATAAAATAAAAACATTAAACAAACTGGGTAGCGTAGAAATGCAAAACAAACACTGGAAAATTTGATATTTAAAGAAGAGAGAAAGAAATTAAAAGGGAGATTAGATAAGAAGTAGTTAGTGAAGTCAAGTATAAAGTTAAAGTTGTAGTTAAAGCCCCGTACGGGCTACCGCATAGTGGGGGTATGCCCGTACTAAATTAAGTTAGTTCAATAAGTTAAGTTGGTCCTAAAAAATGCGAAATTAGTTTTGATGGTTCACCGGTCTCATTGTCCCAAGAAGATAGTTCCATATGGTACATTTGCCCAGTGACGTAAAGTAGCCCTTATATGTATTCAAAATCTTCGTCACAATATATCGATGTCGATAAATATCGTTTTGGCTAATATCGATTATTCGATTTATCGAAGAACAATAAATCGATATTTAAGAGAAAAAAAATATCGGTAGATTATCTAATATTACATACATTTTATTTAATGTTTGACGTGACAACGTCTTACAATTCGATGGACCTTCTTATGTTACTGTACAGGGTGTCCCATTTTGGTTGTCCCTTATGGGAAACTTGGAAACCATAAGAGATATTAAAAATCTGATACCCCATCCTCGAGCTCTTTTTGAAGAAAACATTTATGGTAAAAACAGATCATCGCTATCGCGAAGCGTTTCAGAGATACAGGGTGATTCTCGATTTTTTCACTTTTTGAAAAGGTCCTGTAGCTTTGTTGTTATTACAGATACGAGAAAACTAATTGCACATTATAAAAACACTTTTTTCCGTAGAATCCAGTGGCGTAGCCAAAAAATTATTTTGAGCTGTCATTTTTGACATATGACCAAAACATGTTTTTTTTTATTAGGGACACCCTATAAATGATTAGGTAATTAAATTGCTTGTTTTTTTCTGATTAAAATAATATATCATACTAGGTGGTTTAATAAATTTTTTACGTCAAATATTGGAAAAATTATGATTTTAAAGACGCATTTTTTTATTTTAAAATTTAAAAATTTCCTACCACTCTATTTATAAATATATAAGTATGAAATTTTGGTAAATAATATATATGATGTAGAAGAATATTAATACGCATAATAAAATGATACACCGTGTCTCAAAAAATTAAAATATTTTTTTAATTTAAAATTTAAAAATTTCCTACAATTTTATTTATGAAAATAAAGGGATGAAATTTTGGTATTTGATAAATGTGATGGTAAGAAATATTACTATATATAAAAAATGATACAGGGTGTCTCAAAAAATTAAAATGATTTTTTTTATTTTTAACTTTAAAAATTTCCTACAATTTTATTTATGAATATATAAGGATGAAATTATGGTGGATAATATATATGATAAGGAAGAAAATTATTATTATATATATATATATATATATATATATATATATATATATATATATATATATATATATATATATATATATATATATAAATGATACAGTGTGTCCCAAAAATTAAGAATAATTATTTTTATGTTTAAATTTAAAAATTCATAGCGTCCTTATTTATGAATTTGAAGCAAAAAATGTTGGTACAGTATTGGTATGATAATGTTGAATAAAATAATAAAAATCAAAGTTATACAGGGTGTGTCAAAAATTTTTCGATTTTTAAATTTTTTTTTTTGTTTTTTTGCTCTATTGGTAAAGTTAACATGGAAAATTCATAAAAAATAAAAAAAATAAAAAATCAAAAGTTAAAAAAACTTGATAAATTTTTAAGTTTAATTAATATAACTTATTTATTATTGTTGTTGTAAACTAATTTTTTGTTTTTTTTTCTACGGAAATGTCTCCTGAGCTAAGGGATGACAGATTCCTTTTAAAACAAAAATATAAAACAATTTAAAAAACAGATAGAAGCCGCAATGCGTCTTTAAAATCATAATTTTTCCAATATTTGACGTAAAAAATTTATTAAACCACCTACTATGATATATTATTTTAATCAGAAAAAAACAAGCAATTTAATTACCTAATCATTTATAGGGTGTCCCTAATAAAAAAACATGTTTGGGTCATATGTCAAAAATGACAGCTCAAAAAATTTTTTGGCTACGCCACTGGATTCTACGGAAAAAAAGTGTCTTTATAATGTGCAATTAGTTTTCTCGTATCTGTAATAACAACAAAGCTACAGGACCTTTTCAAAAAGTGAAAAAATCGAGAATCACCCTGTATCTCTGAAACGCTTCGCGATAGCGATGATCTGTTTTTACCATAAATGTTTTCTCCAAAAAGAGCTCGAGGATGGGGTATCGGATTTTCAATATCTCTTATGGTTTCCAAGTTTCCCATAAGGGACAGCAAATGGGACATCCTGTACAGCAATTTTGACAGTTTTAAAATTTAAGTGAAAAAAATCTCTATTTAAATTTTCACTTATTTACACAAATCCAAATATCAAAAATATTCGATATCGATGTATCAATATATCGAAAAGTTAAATAATCGATGAAGATTACACAGCCCCCAAAAACAAATAAAAGTTCATACCCAAAAATCAGACATGTGTATTCCCATGTAGTTTTTAACTAAAATTTCCTGTTTGGGACCGAAAATGACCCCTTAGGGGCCGTAAAATCGTGTTTCAGACGTACCAATTACAATAGTGATATTTTTATGTACATTTAAATTCTGGACCTTACACTATGGGCGAGAAAGTATATGGCCTGTTTAAAATTCCCAGTTTGAAACCAAGAAAATCACTCTTCAGGGGCCGGAAAATTGTGTTTTAGACGTAGCGATAACAACAGTGGGATTTTTGTACTTATAAATTCTAAAACTTATACTGTACTTGAAAACTGGGACTATCAACAGGCCATAAACTTTTCGCGCATAGTGTAGGTCCAAAATTCAAATATACATAAAAATATCACTATTATATACATATATCTGATTCTTGGGTATGGACTTTAATTTTTTTTTTTTTTTGTGATATCCGATAAATCAATATTTAAAAAATAATATATCGTTGCCATCCTATGTGCGATGCAATAATTTTGCAAAAACCCTTTTAAAAAATATGTGTGGGTCAATCATTTTTTATTACGGTTTTAAAATGTTCATATTTTTATAAACTTCTTTTTGTAATATTAATTTACAGTCGAACCTCAATAGCTCGAAACTCCACAAGTCGAAATTTGAGGTTTTCAAGTTTAAAGTGCGCGTCATTGTTTTCTTTTAGTTCGCGTGTCACTAGTTTTAAAATTTGACGGTCTTGCAAATAAATTTAATGATTGAAATTTAATAGTTTTAATGGATTTGGACGACTAAGAAATTGAAAGGGAATTTATACAGTTTAGTATTATTTCTACAAAAAGTAAGTACATGCAATTTTCTAAAATTAAATAATAAATGCGTAGTTATGAAGAGGATTATTGTCTCTTAAAAAATAAAGGAGGCTATAATTTCTTGTTGCAATATTTAATGGTTGTGTTGCAAAAATTTAAAATAAATAAGTTTATATAAATAAAACATGTATTAAATGGTATTCTGCAAAATTTTTATACGGTCGTGAAAAAATATAGTATGTAACACATGCATAAAGTGTCTTTTTTAGTATTACTTTATGCACTTGTTACATAAATTACTATCTTTTCAAATTGCTAATGACTGGACACTTTTACTGTATTTTTGTTCTCTTAATGGACCTTTAGTGCTTTTGTGTAACTCGACCTGGTTTTCCGAAGAAGTCGTCAAAATACAATTTGTAGAATAAATTGTATTTTTAGCAAACTCCAAAAAATAGGGAGAAAAAGGGTGGCTCATTAAAACTTGTTCTCCGAGCAATAGATAATGAATGTTAAGCTACTTTAAGGCTAAAAACGTAAGAAATTAAATCATGCTATTTAAATTTACCTTTTTTATTTATTACCTAACTATTTTCTTACAGTAATAATTTTTCTAGAATATATATAATTTTTGGAGTTACACAAAATACACTAAAGCAACTTTTCAAAGCGTTAAATAGGCCGTAAGCTTTATCAACAGTGCCGTATTAACCATTGAGGCTGACTAGACTACAGCCTAGGGCGCCATGAAAAAATAGGCGCCGTACAGGGAATAATAGGCGCTAGACAGGAGTTTTAAAAAAGTTTAGGTCGAGTACCCAGAACTAATTTCTTTGTGACTAAGGTGCTTTGGAATAAAATAGGCGCGAAAAGGAGGGAAATGACCTTTTTTTCTTTGCTCTTCAAAAATTGTTTTGGTGGAAAAGAGGCGCTCCGGGAATTCTAACCTTGGGCGCCTCAAACAGTTAATAGGACCTTGTTTATTAAAACAATTCACAATATAGTAAGAAGTAAATTAATAATTTAAAAACACATTTTTTCAAAAGGAAACATTTTTACGTGCATTTTAAATTAAAAAAACTTTAAATTTCATTGGTAAGTACTTAAAATTAATGTGAGGAGCTTAAACTCGGTGGGAAACTTTTTAGAAATGAATCACCCTAGTACCATCTATATTTTGACTTGTCTCGATCGCGAATAACAAGTAAAGTTAAGACGCGGTTTCACAGAAAGCTGAAACGATTTTTCGAAGTTTTTATCATATTCTTGCCATTTGGTCGTAACCTACCCTTAATACAAAAACAAAAATTTTTTAATATTATAAGATACCTTTGATATTTTAAATGGAACACCCTGTATATTTTCATACAATCTTAAAATTTAATCTTTCTCTTTTAAAAAATGTAACATAAGCTATGGTTATTAAAAAAAAAAACAATGGATTTATTGATTTCTAAAAAAATGACTGCTTTGCAATTAGGAGTATTATTTGACAATAAAAATATGCTACATACTATACTTTGTTCACTATAAATGAAAAAAAAACACCTGAACAAAAATGTATTTCATTGGTTTAAAAGTCAGTAACCTAGTTACCACAAAAAAAATATATTTTATTGGTTTAAAACTAAAGTAACTGGAGTTACATACTAGGTAGTCATTATCAATATTTATAGTGGCCAAAGTATAGGTAAGGAAAAAATAGGGCAACAAAGTTAGGGGTTAATCGCTGAATTAACAAAAGTTTTAAAAAAGTTATCTAATCTTACTGCAACTATTATTTTGTGTCTAACGTATAGCTTCGCTGCTCTACCTTTTGTCTAACCTTGTACGTAGCAAACTTTTTATTGTCAAATAATACCTATACTTCCCATGCACCTAATTTTTCTCTCATCTTGACAACTTTATTTGTTCTAAAGTTATTGCTCAAATTATAGTCGGGATAAAGAAGTTTCAAGGATCCCTAACTAGTAGTTTTCATTTTAAATACTGACTTTAATATTGGTTATTGCAAATGACATCCATATTTATTATGCAATAACGTTATCTATTTATGGTTCAGTTCTATGAATTTTCTAAAATAGTCATTCCATAACTTAAAAGCGTCTAAATGGGATAAGATATTAAGGTCGAGTCAAATTAAAGTGGATGGTAATTATTTGGATACACGCCAAAAATTAAATTAAAAGTACTAAAAAACCAAAAAAAAATTAATACAAGTAAAAAGATAATTGAAAATCGACGTTTCGGTGGCAAATCTGCCACCGTTGTCAAATAAATTGAATACAAATAATAAAAATAAAAATACCTACTATTATTAAGGTTTTAAATTTTAAAATTTTTATCTTTTAGGATATTCTGAAATCTCTTTGACATTAAATGACAAATATGTTTGTTTGGTTATAGTGTCATAGAGACATAGATAACTGGTTGCTGGTGTATTTATTGTTTATATTACAAAAAAGGTGAATAGTTAGTTAATTTTTTAGTCTTCCTGAAGATACTTCAGTAGCAAGCAAAGGCAACCAAGTGCTATTTAAATTAACTAAAATTGATGCTACACAATTATCTTTATTGAATATATATATACGCACTTTTATTAACCTTTTTGTAATATAAACAATAAATACACCAGCAACCAATTATCTATGGCACTATGACACTATAACCAAACAAACATATTTGACATTTAATGTCAAAGATATTTCAGAATATTTCAAAAAAAAGATAAAAATTTTAAAATTTAAAACCTTAATAATAGTTAATTTTTTATTTTATTATTTGTATTCAATTTATCTTGACAACGGTGGCAGATTTGCCACCGAAACGTCGATTTTTAATTATGTTTTTACTTGTTTTAATTTTTTTGGTTTTTAGTACTTTTAATTTAATTTTTGGCATGTACCCAAATAATTACTATCCATTAGATGAATCCGCCGAACTACAGAACATACTTCAATTCAAATTAAGGTGCTCGTAGCCACGTAGCCTTGAACCAAGATGGCACTATCATTTTTAAATAGACAAGGCTTTATTAACACTTTGATTTCCTACTTAACCCTGGAATTTGTTATTGAAAATTAGCTCAGTCCTTTGAGATTTACAACCCAATTCCATTAAACCACAATGTTTGTATATTTAAGCCAAACTTTAAAGGCTTCTGAGTTTGGAACGGCAGGGATTGATGGTTGATAAGCCTTCTTTACTTACATTATTTCGACCACAATTTTTGTGTCAAAAAGTAGCTTAGGTACTTTTTTATGAATTTAACCCGATCTCAATATCTTATTCCATTCAAAAGATAACGGAAAAAGGAGTTTTAAAAATCTCATTGTATATGTCAACGGTAATATGACCTAATAGTATAGGAGGTAAGACGTTTTCAAAAATAATTTTAGGTCAAATGATTTTTTGATATGTTGTTCTCCGTCTCCTTTCGAATAGATCCCTGGGCTGTCTGGCTGGCGGTAGTGGTTGCGTTTATTAGTTTTCATCCTACCTGAAACGATTATATATGACCAAGACAAAGATTAATAATACTTTAACATACTTACTCTTGACCAAGATCTGCATTTTTTGATTTCTCAGAGACATCTCTAAATGTCAAGGTCACAGCTGGGCGCTAACGCAACCGCTACCGCCAACCAAACAACTGAGGATCTACACGAAAGAGGAGGAAGAACATCCAAAAATTAGCCAACCTAAAACTCTTGTTTTTCCGACGTTGCTTTCTACCGGACTATAAACAGTACAGTTGCATAATTTTTTTTTCATATTGAATTTATTCAAAACCTACAAAAACTTAAAGGGATTGCACCAACTTGTTCAATCACTACAATTTTTCCAAAACATTTTATTGAAACTCGAAAAATAATACAAATCTTTCTATTCGCCGCATACGAGAAAACTAGCTGATGGTGTTTTTGCTTTGAATATTTGAATATATTACTAGATTTTCAAAGCTAGGGCTGGTGGTTTTCATCTTAAATTTTTCCATTTACATATTATTAAATTTCTTATTTTATAAATTTGTAACATATATTTTCTTTTTTTTTTTTTAGTTACTTTGCTAACAACCCCCATTAACTTCGGGTTACGCGGCAGTAAAGGGATAATAAGGAAGATACCAGGTTTAAACGAATCTACTTGACAAGCCATAACTTCTAGAATATTGGACATGTCAAAATGATACTTGGTATAAGTAAATGATATAAAAAAAGGAGAGTTTTCGCAAATTTCTCACATTTTTTGTTACTTCCGGTTTAACCGGAAATGGCACTAATTTTAAATTTTTAAATGGAACACACTATATTTTAACATTTTTGACTCCTAAAAGAATTCTAAATAATAATTTAACATATTGAAAAGTTTTTACGCCTACTTGATTTTATGTAAGCCATTTGTACAGGGTAGGGCTTTTTCGTTGACCTTGCAGGGTATAGCGAAAACTAAAAGAGATAGAACAAATCTGATTGCGCAATCTTGATTTTAATTTTTAAAACAAATTTAATGGTGAAAGTAAATTATGGCTAACTTGATTTATTTTGGAGTGAATTTAAAAATTTGTTTTGTCAATTTGGCCAGGCCCTTGTAACTCGCTTGATATTTTAGAGATAGAAAAAAATGTAAACAGAAAAGTTGTAAGTGTAAAGTGTAAGTGTAAGTTGTAAACGTAAAATTCAGTGGCGTACCTATAATTTTTTGATGACTTCTATTTTAAAGGTATACCACAAAACTGGCTTTTATTTGGTAAAACATCATTTTATCACCAATAGAAAGATCTCCTTAAAAAATTGTTATTTAATTTTTTTTTACTTTTTGTTAGTGTACTGATTTTCGCCAAATTTTGCATACATATCACTAATGGTTCTGTTACAGACTTTCAAAAATGTGTTTAGGTTATAGAATTTTAGAGTTAGGATCATTTAATTTAGTTTGTTAATTTATTTAAATAATTTACCTTAATTTTTCCAAGTTCTTTCATCACTTTCGAAGGTTTCCGAAAACGCCCGAATTATCCATTAAGAACTTTTATGCCATCCTGTACTATGGAATTTTCGATATTTCTCGAAGATTCTAGATCATTCGTTACTCTTCCACCATACTATAAAAGGTGTCCCATTTTGGTTGTCCCTTATGGGAAACTTGGAAACCATAAGAGATATTAAAAATCTGATACCCCATCCTCGAGCTCTTTTTGGAGAAAACATTTATGGTAAAAACAGATCATCGCTATCGCGAAGCGTTTCAGAATACAGGGTGATTCTCGATTTTTCACTTTTTGAAAAGGCCCTGTAGCTTTGTTGTTATTACAGATACGAGAAAACTAATTGCACATTATAGAGACACTTTTTCCGTAGAATCCAGTGGCGTAGCCAAAAATTTTTGAGCTGTCATTTTTGACATATGACCCAAACATGTTTTTTTGATAGGGACACCCTATAAATGATTAGGTAATTAAATTGCTTGTTTTTTTCTGATTAAAATAATATATCATAATAGGTGGTTTAATAAATTTTTTACGTCAAATATTGGAAAAATTATGATTTTAAAGACGCATTTTTTTATTTTAAACTTTAAAATTTCCTACCACTTTATTTATAAATATATAAATTATGAAATTTTGGTAAATAATATATATGATGTAGAAGATTATTAATACGCATAATAAAATGATACACGGTGTCTCAAAAAATTAAAATAATTTTTTTATTTTAACATTTAAAAATTTCCTACAATTTTATTTATGAAAATAAAGGGATGAAATTTTGGTATTTGATAAAATGTGATGGTGAAAAATATTATTATACATAAAAAATAATACAGAGTGTCTCAAAAAATTAAAATGATTTTTTTATTTTTAACTTTAAAAATTTCCTACAATTTTATTTATGAATATATAAGGATGAAAGTATGGTGGATAATATATATGATAAGGAAGAATATTATTATATATATATATAAATGATACGGTGTGTCCCAAAATTAAAAATAATTATTTTTATGTTAAAATTTAAAAATTCATAGCGTCCTTATTTATGAATTTGAAGCAAAAAATTTTGGTTCTGTATTAGTATGATAATGTTGTATAAAAAAATTAAAATCAAAGTTATACAGGGTGTGTCAAAAAATTTTCGATTTTTTTTGGACTTTAAATTTTTTTTTTGTTTTTTTTTTGCTCTATTGGTAAAGTTGACATGGAGAATCCATAAAAAATAAAAAAAAATAAAAAAATCAAAAATTAAAAAAATTGATAAATTTTTAAGTTTAATTAATATAACTTGTTTATTATTGTTGTTGTAAACTAATTTTTGTTTTTTTTCTACAGAAATGTCTCCTGAGCTAAGGGATGACAGATTCCTTTTAAAACAAAAATACAAAACAATTTAAAAAACAGATAGAAGCCGCAATGCGTCTTTAAAATCATAATTTTTCCAATATTTGACGTAAAAAATTTATTAAACCACCTACTATGATATATTATTTTAATCAGAAAAAAACAAGCAATTTAATTACCTATTCATTTATAGGGTGTCCCTAATAAAAAAAAACATGTTTGGGTCATATGTCAAAAATGACAGCTCAAAAAATTTTTGGCTACGCCACTGGATTCTACGGAAAAAGCGTCTCTATAATGTGCAATTGGTTTTCTCGTATCTGTAATAACAACAAAGCTACAGGGCCTTTTCAAAAAGTGAAAAAATCGAGAATCACCGTGTATCTCTGAAACGCTTCGCGATAGCGATGATCTGTTTTTACCATAAATGTTTTCTCCAAAAGAGCTCGAGGATGGGGTATCGGATTTTTAATATCTCTTATGGTTTCCAAGTTTCCCATAAGGGACAACCAAAATGGGACACCCTGTACATACATACAAGTAAAGCTAATAAAAGAGTGTAAAAAAACACTGATGGAGAATTTTTTTCGCCCTTTCGGGGTCATCCCACCCAGGTCCGACGATCGCCCTCCTAGGTGGTGCACTGCAGCCTAAAGACTTATTGTACCTTGACCCCTACTCCTTCCCATTCACACACCATTCATTCCATAACTTGGATGATTGCTGCTCGGTCCGTTCTTTCACGCCCGAGCAGAACACCGCGTGCCGTTGCCCAAAACCGACAACGCCGGTCACCCATCCAAGTTATGGGCGCGCACTTCACTGCTTAACTCCGGTTATCGACGCTGCCGATACAACCGGAGCAGCCACAAGCGCGCCTTGTGTGAAGAAATTACTTGTATTATTATATAAACTTATTTTTCATTGAAATAAAAAGAGGGTTAAACTTTTTTTTATTTAAAATAATAATTTTAAAGTAACTTTTGTTTTACATTATTATTTTAATTAAAAAAATTAATTAAATTAATATTATTTTACCCACAATCCTTTGCTTAGGGCAACATTTGCTATATTTTTTTAAATAACCTTTTTTTATGTAAGCAAAAAGTAGATTAGATAAAATTGATGTGGATTATAATCCTCTAACACTGCAACCTGCTCAGGTTTATTGTGTATCCTTCATCCCTATGTTAGAGCACACTATCGAAGCCGGTCTTTTTAATCGGACTCCACAAGCTTAAAACTGGCTCCTTGGTAAAATGTTGCTGCTTTAGGTTTTTCCTGACCCAGCCTTGCAAACCGCAGACGACCAAGGGTTCACAGTAGCACCCTATGTGTTCTGCGGTTTGTTCTTCTTCCTGGCAGAACCTGCATGGGTTTTTTTGCCAGGCTTAATTGTTTCCAGGTGTTTCTTCAGTCTGCAGTGACCTGTAAGTTGGCCCACTATAATTCTTACTGCCTTCCAGTTGTAATTTAGAAGGACTTTCCGTAAATTCCGGCGAGTATGCCTTTATGAATTTTTTCGCCTGACACTCCTGGTGTTCTTAACCACCAGTCTTGGGATTCCCTCATGATTCATGATCCAATAGATGACCTTACTTGGCAAGACAAATAACCACAGTGCGGCTTGAGACCTACCATTGCCCCGCCAGCACCCCCTTTGCCAGTTTAACAGCTTCCTCATTGCCCTAGTGGCTCTCTTGGCCTGGTACCCAGGCAATAGTTAGCTTATTGGACGTAAAAGTATTTAATATACAAATTTCTCTAAGGAATATTATGTTTTAAATATTAAAAAAGAATTTTAAAAACCTAATGCAACTTAATCCATGTAAATATAAATATATGTAACCTATTTTTTACTTTATATCCCTGTTATTTTACATATATATGTGCATACTTAATAAAAACATTACCTTAGGGTAATATAATATACGAAAAGCTTAAACCGCATTACCAAAACTAAAACCTATTTTGGTTTACTTTTTTATTCTTTGGGTAAATAAATGTAAATTTTATATTTAGGTTACCGAATTATGTATGAACTTCAGCGTGGAAAATCTGTTGGTATATAGTATGTTCAACATTTTCTGAACGTCCAAAAAAGACAAAAATAAATCCGCAGTGTGTCTGCGTTAGTTATACAAAAACTTTTTTATTAATAATTTTACTAAAGAAAATATTGCTTTTATAAAGAAACTGCATGCTTAAAATCCTCAAAGATAACCAAATTGTATGAAGTATATATTATACAGGGTGGCCCACCATATTCGACACGGTCTGTAGCTGGATAACCATGGGGTTTAAAAAAAAGTAAATACTGAAACATATACAGGTCGGATAAGGCCACAGTATAAAATTATTTTACTCTATACAGGATGTCTCAAAAAAGTGTGACGTATCAAAGTTATATTTTTTAAATGGAACACCCTATACTTTATGACGGCTTTAGATTCTACATAAAAAAATAATTTAAGTTTGTTAACAGTACCAAGTGTCTAATTTTATTCATTTTTGTGATATTTGATGCAGGGGTGCAATTAAATTAATTTTATTTTAACAATATAAACTCCTTAAACTTTAAAATTTTTTACAAGATTAGGAATAGTCTGCCTTATCATACGTAGGTCATATCGAGATCATGGATTATACAGGGTGATCAAAAAATAATTTCATTTTTTTAGAAAGTCAAATAGCAATATCTCTCTTATTTTAAATGGAAGCCATCTTTATTTTTTTACACTACATGATGACAAACCAAATGCTCTTTCAAATGGTATATAGGTTGCCTATACCTATCTTTTATACTTTTTAAGTAAATTCCGTTTTAACATATTTTTATTCCAAATGTCTATTTAAATGTAAGTAGGCTGTGATATAGCTATGCCTATTTACTAAGCCGTTATTGCAAATGTAAATTTGTTGGAAAAAAGCACAAAATTAAAAGATTTTTTATTATCTGCCACTATTTTTAAAATTCACAGAAAAAAATGTATTAGTTGCTTATAATGCTACTTCCAATAACACTTATTTCAGCTGAATGTGGTAAAGATAAAACTTGTGTTTTTAAACAATCCTAATAACGCCTCTGGTCAGTTATGACGACATTCTGTGACCTATAACTCTTTTCTTCCATTATCCATAATCACTGTGTCAAATTTTTTAAAGCAACTATAAAGGTTATCAGATGGTTTCTCCTGGAATATTTTTCAGAATTAACTCTAGACTAAAGTAAACCATTTTTTTCACATCCTACCAGTATTATATCATCTTGTTGTTGTAGAAGAAGGGTTTTTATTTAAAATCATTAAAATTTCTTTTAAACTGACTAAAACACTAGTAATCAATAAATGGTCGTTGTTATTTTCTTAAGAAAAATATTAATGGCTGCTATGTCACAGCCAACTTTAATTTCATTAAACATTTGGACTAAAAATTTGTAAAAACAGATTTTACTAAAAATGCACAAAAGATAGGTATAGGCAAGCTATACACCATTTGAAAGAGTATTTTATTTGTCATCATGTGACGTACAAAAATACAGGGTGTTCCATTTAAAATAAGAGAGATATGGCCATTTGATTTTCTAAAAATTGAAATTATTTTTTGATCACCCTGTACAATATTTGATCATGATTTGACCTACGTATGATATGGCAGACTTTTTTTTAATCTTGATACACATTTTAAAGTTTAAAGTGTTAAAAGTGTTAAAGTAAAATCAATTTAATTTTACCTGTGGCGAGCGTAGTGCAGCGGCAACCGTACCAGATTCTCGTCGCAGCGATCCGAGTTCGATTCTCGGAACCGGACATTGGCATTTTTAATCGCTCGTCACCTCACAGATGGCTTGGCAAACCACTGTGTAGTATTCTGCCTACCCCAGGTAGTAGTTATTTAAAAATAACGTCCGTGGTGGCACTACCGCGTTGTCTAAAAGGTGCTGTAAAATGCAAAAATTGCATGTTTCAGTGCTTGGATAACGTTGACGGAACAGCGCGAAAAAGGGTTAAACATCTAATAGCCCGACACCCACGGTACTCTGGTACTGGGCATAAAGCCTTCGTGGAGTGGTAAACAGATAACAAAACCTCTGCATTTTTCAAAAATCAAATATCACAAAAACGAATAGAATTTGACACTTAGTACTATAAACAAACTTAAGTTATTTTTATAAAACCGTCATAAAATATAGGGTGTTCCATTTAAAAAAATATAACTTTGATAGGTCACACTTTTTTAGACACCCTGTATAGACTAAAATAATTTTATACTGTGGTCTTAGCCAACCTGTATATGTTCCAGTATTTACTTTTTTAAAAACCCCATGGTTATACAGCTACAGACCGTGTCGAATATGGTGGGCCACCCTGTATTTTATTAGTCATCTGGCGGTTTGGCAAATATGTAATTTTTGTTTGTTGTTAAAAGTAAAGTAGTAACCATCCTGTATAACTCCTTTATTTGTACACCTGTAAAAATTCTAAACCATGTAAACTTTTACGGCTGCCAGACGTGAATTCATCCCTTGAACGCGCCTCAACAATGTGTTTTTGTTTAATTACTGTGTCTGACTCAAAATGTAAAAAGAAAAATATTGTTTTTGAGGCGCGTCCCAGGAATCAGTTCACATATGGCAGTCTCGTTAAGAACCTATTTTAAAATTTGATTATAATAAAAATAATTTTGATTGGAAGCCCTTAAACCTGTGTTTAGAGGTTGCCACCTTCACTGTATAGTAATTTGACTTTTTCATGTTAATAAGCGTAAAAATACTTTACCCAAAGTCCTTTCTCTTATAATAGGAAAGTTAGCAATAGTGCCGACTGCCGACTTAATCATTACCTAATAATGCAATAGTACTATTTAACTCTTAGTATCTCGAAAAGTACTAACTTTTAAATAGGGGTTGATATAACTTTTTTAAATAAAATTTTACGTAAAATGCAAAATTAAAAATAAAATTGTAGCATTCCATAAAAAAAAGTACGAGTTGCTGCATACTACGTGACCCAGATGTTCCATTGTTTTTCTGGCATTACCATGGTAATCGAGCGTAAAAAGATACAATTCTTTGCTAATTTAACCAAACCCGTATCTCTTGTGATTAAAATATTAGAAATAGTGCCGACCTAGCTTTAAACCCTGTATAAAGGTTAATTTTCTTAAAATATTATTTTGTTCACATTTATATTTCCAAAAACAAATTAACAACACATCTTTTTTTATTATGGAGTTCCATCAAGTAACATTCTAATTCATAAATTGTATGTCGTATATTACTAATGAATATTTTTATTAGTCCAAACACAATAAACTACGTTACGACGTACATATTTAAAAAAATAATAAACCTTTTTTTGTCCCAATTCAAAACTCGAGCAGTAAAAAAATTAAAAATTATTTCTTTTGTCCATTTTATATCACATTTTATGGACGATTAAATAATTTTTCCATTTCAAAAATGGAGTCGTGGAAACCTTTTTATATTTTTTGTGGTAGTAAAAATCAGCATATTACAAAGTGAGGGACCTAACAAGTTTACGATTGCCCACGTCAAAATTTTACAACCGACTAAAATATGGGTATTTTTATGGATCTTTGATGTTACTTCTTATAAACTTATCGGGATAATGGCAAACGATTTTTAATAAACGAAGGTTGGAAAGGCAAAATAACCCAACAAGATTACCTCGGATTTTGTTCCTATAATGCAGAGAAAACTTTGATACAGTTACAGCTTATTTGTATTTTCCAATTTTTTGACACGCCTATAATAAGCTTTAACATTTTTTTATTTCTACTGTTTAAAAGTTTATTAATGATAAAATATGTTTCAAATAAATAATACACAGTGAGTTAAAGTGAAACTCATACACTTAAAATTACTTAAGTACTTAAAAAGTACTTAAACTATATACAGTGAGGTCCTAAAGTCCGTTGCCCCCCTTTTTAACCTTTGTACTATTCGAAACTTAGAACGATAATTTATGACCAAGGCCTGTATTTTTTGACATATTAATGACAGCTCTAAATGTCAAGGTGAAAGCTGGTCGCCATTTTGGAATATTTTTGTAAATAGAGAGTGGTATTTTGTTGCATATCATTTTAAAGCTCCTGACAAATAAGTTTTATGGCGGTACTTTAAAAATTACCTAAAAAATGATTTGGATGAACATATTTTCAGAAAGTAACAAAGTTAGGTGTAATTCTTGTGGATTTTTTTTTAAGCTCTACCATATATTCTTTTAAAAGTATTACTGGGAATAATACACAGGGTAGGACAAAAATATATTTTTGGTAATAAGGCATCCTGTATAGTATACCACTATTAAAAGACCTTAAATAGATTTCATTAGAAAATACCATATAAAGTTGATCTAACATTATTACTTTCGGAAATATGGCCACCCAAATCAGCTATTTGGATAATATTTAAAGAACGGCCATTTTGTAGTAAGTAAAGATATTGATTTTATATTTTGGGGTTCCAAGGTAGATACTGTAGATACTCAAAAGGACCTTTAGTAGGATGTGTCACAAGACCCTTCTTTATATTGTAAGTTTTTTTCCAATATGGCCTCCAGCTGTCACCTTGGTCATATATTATCGTTTAAAGTTTCATGAAAATATACCAAACAGTACAGAAGTTAGAAGGGCGGCGGCGGACTTAAAAACCTTACTGTGTATATACAAGGTGTTCCACCGGAATCTGCTGCGATCGATTTCTCGGAAAGTCTTTGAAAAATTTTGAAACTTTGGTAACCTTATAAAGTCAGTGGGGGACATACAACTAAAATATTTTGACAGTTCTACCATTTCCGGTTATACCGAGAGTTGATGTCAACTTCCTCATTTTAAATGAAACATCCTATATATTATTTATTTTTTAAATTCTACGTAAAATTTTAAACATAATTTATGTATAGTGTTCTATTTCTAAGTCCAATCGTTTTTAACTTATTTTAAATTTTATGTTAAATAACATTTGCAAGCTATTACATAAACATTATTTTTTTCTAAACAAAAGCCTTTCCTTGGGTTCCTTGTAGAAAAAGAACTACTTTAGTGGACTGTATTGATATTTTCACAATAAAGAAATACAGAGTGTCCATTTTTTCAAATGGAAACCCCATCTTTTTACCTTATCCCATTAAGCACCAGAAATAAGGGTAACTTTGTATAAGGATGTCCATTCTAAAAATTTATAGTTTTTAAAATATTACCAATTTAGTATGTATCTAATCTCACAATGCTTTTAAGTACGGGTAGTTGGCTATGGCGCCGAATTTCGACGCACTTAAAAGCATTGTAAGAATAGATAAATATTAAATTTTTAATATTTCAAAAACTATAAATTTTTAGAATGGATATCCTTTACAAACTTACCCTTATTTTTGGTGCTTAATATGATAAGGTAAAAAAATGGACGTTTTCATTTGAAAAAATTGACCAGGGTTTTTGTCGTTATTATTTTTAAGTATTATTTTTGACCACTTAGTATTTCTTATTGTACAAATATCAATACAGTCCACTAAAGTAGTTCTTTCTTTACAAGGAACTCAACCCCAACTTATATTTAAGGCTTTTGTTTAGTAAAAATTGATGGTTATGTAATAGCTTGCAAATGTCAGTTTTAACATAATATTTAAAATAAGTAAAAACGGTTGGACTTAGGTATAGAACACTATACATAAATTATGTTTAGAATTTTACGCAGAATCTAAAAAATAAATATTATATAGAGTGTTCCATTTAAAATAAAGAAGTTGACAATAACTTCCGGTATAACGAAAAGTTGTAGAGCTGTCAAAATATTTTAGCCTACTTTCCGAGAAATTGATTGCAGCAGTTCCCGGTGGAACACCCTGTATTTAAAAAATATATCAAAAAAAACTGTTCGGTAGTAAGTTGGAACGATAGTATATGGGCAAAATCTGCATTTTTTGACATATTAGTGACAACTTTATATGTCAATGTAACAGCTAGGCGCCATATTAAATAAAAAATGGAGTCTTGCGGCAAGACTTTACAACCCTAGATAATAAAGTCAATATCTTTACATACTACACAATTATTTTTAGAGGGGAGGGGTAGCTTAAGGTCTTACAGATAGAAGAACATCTTCCGTAAAATGTGTATTAAAGAACGCAAACACTCGACCTGTTTTTTTACTTAACCTCCTTTAAAACCCTTGAAAGTTATAAAATGAATATTGCTTAGAAGTTAATAAAAACTACAAAACAAACAGTAGCCTAGTTTACACCGGGAGAACCAAATTTTTAGTTCGAGGTCTAAATGACGTTACGCGTACTTTATTCACGGTGTAAACACTTGAGTATTAAAATTTGCTACTCCAATTCAGTCCTTCTCAAATGGGGGTGACCAAATATGATTTTCCTTGGTGTAAACAAGTCGGAGTTTTTTTAGTGGACCAAAATGACAGCCTTGATCTTTGACATTTCATGAAAAAGACGTTGAATTTCGGTCTTAACCTAATAATTTTGTTGTTTGTTTATATTTTTTAAAATTTTGTTGATATTTAACCAAAACTGTTTGCGTATTCTTTTTCATATGAAATTTAAAAGCGATACAGTTTTAAAAGATAAAGAAACAGGTTAGGTTCTGGTCATATGCTCAGGTGCCATTTTGGTACTAGGATTAAACGTGAATTAAATTGATCCATAAACTAAGTTGGTGTAAACACTAGTGAACTAACAAAAATAAGTCCTAGGTTTGGTCCACGGATCTAATTGGTCCTCGCGGTGTAAACTAGGCTATAATTTTAGAAAAACAGTGGGTACTATTAGACGCGTCACTATGATGTTAATTATTGTTTTATCTAAAAGAATACACGAGACCTACACCAAACATATGCCTAATTATATTGGCCTAAAGAAAAATACTTTAGTAACGAAAAGTTTAATTTTGGTGTTTGCAAAAAAGTGATTTTTTGGGTAGCGCCTCTACCTTCCCTCCCTCCCCCTCCCTCTTCCGCCACTATGCTATTTAAATTTAAAGAGACACTTACGCAATGATAAGTATATAAATTAGATAGACCGCTTCATTTAGACACTTTTTGATTCCATGTTTATAAAGCAAACTAACCTTTATTTTTAACAAGAAATCACCTTCTATAATTTTTGCAATTGTTTGAAAATACCCTGTATAAAATAGGTAGTAAATATACCGGATTTCAATAAATTTATTGGACAAGCCATAATTCCTGCAGTACTAGACATTTTAACATGATATTTTATGCTTTATTTGTTTTCTGGGAGATTACGTTTAAACAAAATAGTATTTAGCTTTTCCCTGAAATAAAATAAAAAAGTTTTATATACTATAAAGAACTATTCTGTCCTTGCACAATATAATAAAAGTTAAGATTACTTTAAAAGAAATAGAATAATAAAATATTTATTATTAAGTTACTTACGATACAAACGTTTTAAACTTAATAAACAATACAACATGTGACTTGGCATATAGATAAGTCGTATACAGAAGAGTAGAGTTTTTGCATGTTATTCACTTTCGAGTCATTTTTGGTTTAATCGCAAATGGTTATCTATCTATCTCTTTGTTTATGGCTCTGATACTAAGTCAATTCGCCAGTTCTCCCATTCCGGTCATATAAGCTATTGCTTATAAGCTTTCCCGGCTTTGTCCTTGGAAAATCTGGATAATCGAGCTCGAAACTCCCAGACTTTCCTAGCATATGAATAAGAAACACTTGTAAAAATCAACAACAGCGATGAACTTCTGAACATGCATAAATTGTGACTGTCAAGCCAGCGGCTGCTACTGGTATCGCGCATAACCGTCACTTTCACTACTGACGTTTTTCCGCAAGGCGTGCGCACCTCCTCGACTATACGAAGACACCATGTGTTCAACACCAAAACAGTAAAAACTTCAGGCTTTAGGAATCTTCACTCACAGCGCTTAGCCCCAGAAGAAAGAAGCCCCAATTTAGCGTGAATCTTTTCTCGATCCCCAACGGTACAGCTACGCTCGTACGACGCCTTCAATCGCCTACCCGGGAAGTCTGTGTAGACTTCTACGTAAACGTGAACCGCACTACTCGAAGACCGCGGAAAGAGTGAACCGCAAATGGTTCCCACTTTGAATTTTCAACTGGAATAACCTGTATATTTTATCATTTTTGGAATTCTGAGACGATTCTAAATAAGAATATGACATTTTGAAAAATGTTTAGGCTTACTTGATTTATTTAGAGCTATTTTTAATATTGCATCTAGATAGCCACCATTAGGCTTAAATTACTCTAAGGACCCCAGGTAATGTTAAAAAATTAAATCACAAAGATTTAGTTGCTACCATGAAAAATAGGCATAAAACCATTTGACAAGGTGACATTTACGTGTCCAACTAATATTTTTCAATTCGCATTTTAGATAAGCACTTTTCAAAAAGGTTTTTTCTGACGAATCTACACGAAAACAAATTGTTGTAAATATTCATGCAATTGTAACTTAAACAGTTACAATATGAAGCACTATAGGCGCTACATGGTACACGTTGTTGTAAAACTAGCTCCGTTTTTGTAGCAAATAATGTGCAATAGTACTTAATACTTCCTTGTAGCAGAACTTCATGTTACCGTTTTCAATACTACTATAATGTAGTCAAGATTCATACTTGGTTACTGTTGTTAGCTACTATCATTCACTTACAAAACTTTAGGACTCGTTGATTTTCATAACAGAGAATTAATGACAAAAATTATAATTAGAACGTCAATAATAAACATATTTGACACAATTCATTTTTCCGTGTAACAATACCTAATAATTTTCAATCAAATTAAAAATAAGAAAATAAATAAAGGATTATGACAACCTATATGCAATATTGCAAATGGCTCTTAAAAAATCAAATAGGCGAAAAAGCTTCCTATTTAGAGTTTTCTCAGAAATACAACAAATTTAAAATTTACACAGTGTTTTATTTAAAAATTAAAATTAAAGCCATTTCCGGTTAAACCGGAAGTAACCGACAAGTAGAAATATGCGAAAACATGCCTTTTGTTATTCCATTTACTTATACATTTCATTTTGATATAGACCGGTTTTGAACTATTTTGGTTCTCATTAGTACGGTGTAGGCGATAACAAAAACCCAAAAAATGTTTACGGAAATGGCGTATAGGCGTAGTAGCTTATTATCCATCCCGCCCTCTGTCGACAGTGTGAAAAAATTAGAGAAACCGTTTATCAAATACTTTTAAAAATAGGTATTCTTGACAAGCAGTCAAAATCATTATACAGAAACGAAACAGAGCTGAAGCTCCTTGCTGCTTGTTATGTCTGAAAAGTGTGAAAATCTACATCGTCTGATCGGACCGGGAGCTTTAGCTCTCTTTCATTTCTGTATAATTTGGGGCCCCACCTCACTTTCTCATTCTTACAGGGGCTCCTAAAAAAACTTTTTCTTCACAATGACTTAAAAGGCCCCCAAAAGATTTTTGAAGACCAAAAAAAAACAACTCCACTTTCCAACAACATTTTTCTTCCCTTACTTAATTTGCTTACCCACATTTGGGGGCCCCTATAACCCGGGGCCCCGTATCATTAATACAGCTGATACAGCGGTAGCTACGCCCCTAAATTGTTGATACATAGGACCTTATACAACCTGGTCTAAATACTTGTCTAATAGATTTATTGACACCCGGTTTAACCTCTTTTTTGAAGTCGGTTAAAAATATAAAATAATAAAAACATTTAATCACAAAGCTTTATTTCAAAATAAGAAAAAATGCGTGTTTTATCAAAGGTAAAATATATTATAAAAAGATACAGGACCATCAAAGACTTCTCTACCTTTGCGACTGAAAGAACTTTGGAATGAAATTACAATACAGATCGCGTCTGTTCCGTTTTGGCCCTTACGCTTTTAAGCAATACAAAGTAACCTTTTTGAGGGAAAAGAGCTTTCAAAAACCTATAAAAACGCTTAGAAAAAATGATAAACGAATCTTTTCAACCACTTTTTTGAATTAAATAAACACTTAAAAAGCTAAGAATACAATAAGGCAAAGGCTATTAAAATAGGCACTGGCTAAACGACCGCCGGCTAGCCAGTGCCATAGTGTCTCTAAATCTAAATTATAAGTGTTCGTGTTTTACGATTTAAAAAAAAAAACTATTTTAATAAAACAAGTACACATTATCTTATAACAGAAAACGGGTTTTCAAAAAGCACTTTAAATAAAATGGCCTCCATAAGAATATAAAGAGGTGACGATGCCCATTGCCCAGTCCTATACCCGAAACATGGATTTCAGCTTTATAGTTTCGTGACTGTTAAAATTGAGGGAAAGTTGTCCGAAAAAAAAGTTAAATATAAAACTAGAGGAGTATTGCAAAGCGCCCAAAAGTATTTGCGTCAGACAGAGAAAGCAATATATTTCTTTCTCTCTCTACGAGCTAAAATGTTTAACTAGGCTCCTCTAGATAGAATGAGCTTTATGGTTTTCACCAGTGATTGGTGGCGCTGGTAGCCAAATGTCAAACACGTCAATGTCAACTTGTTGCTTCTCTTTATAATGGGACTAACTGTTCTTACGATTAGTATTCCTTGCTTTAGACACTTCCTTGTATATGTACCGTGGCAGCATTTTTAAGCTAGATTTTGTATTAAAATCGGGCATATTTTAATGTAAAACCATAAACATGTCAAAATTGGCAGGCTGGGTTAAAGCGCGCATTCCATTCATGGCGATATGAATATTCGTGGTAGTCCCAGTGCCAGCGATGAAACTGAATTCATGATAATAATTTATTAGTGTAGTACTTAAAACCTTTTTAAGGAGATTTCTGTTGGCGAGTCTACCACGAATATTTATGCTGCCATATATGAAAGCGGCGCTTTAACCCAGCCTGTTAATGTCAAATGTTTCGGGTGTTGGACTGGGCAAACGCGTCACTTTTTATGTCGGACAAGTTTTACATAGTCTTTTACATGCAATTTTTAAATATTGTGCCAAAAATAACTGTTACCGTTACGAAACCAAAGGCCCATGACATTGACATCAGATTGGACGGGTTTTGTAACTGTAATCCTTACGATTTTTTGCAAAATATTTAAAAATGGCATGTAAAACATTGTGGTAAACTCCGACAAAAAAGTGACTCGTTTGCCCAATCCGATACCCGCATAAAAGCGCTCGTGTAAACTTATTAAATAATATGTCCTCGTCTCGTGTCTCGTCTTGGATATCACTATCTAATAACAATAATATCAAAGTTCGAAACTGTATCTCGCAGCTGTGTATTACTATGATTAAATTATCAATTTCGAAATTATTATCGTTAAAGGAAACATGAAACTTAAACTAAGTGTAACAACCAATATGTTTAACAAGTTTAATAACGTTGAAGTTTGCTGCAGTCGCATATTTTTGGTTAACTTTAGGTTTAACATTAACATAATAGTTTACCACGCGCTGGAGCTTGACATGAGGTTTTAGTATAAAAATTCCATATCTTTTCTACAGCAGTTTTCGTTCAGTGATCACTAGAGACCATGCATTTGCATATTTTAGCCATTTTCATAATAGCATAGAATTATGACGCTTATTATCGGTACATTCTAAATCTGCAGCGCAGGGTTTGGCCCGAAGACAGGGGCGCAACTAGGATTTTCAAATTATTTTATCTAAAAACTGAGACATGGGACTCACACTAAATATATACCAGATGCTATTGACCTTGAGAGGAACACTGGTGAAGAAAACTTTTATTTTGGAATATGCAAAAAAGTTTTTTTTTTGGTTAAAAAGTGAGGCCAGAGAAAATCAAAACTTTTTAAAACGAATTCTCTATTTGTATTTTTTAGTAAAAATCAAATTTTATCGAAAATCTCCAATTTCGTAAAAATTTGTGCCTTTTTTTGTGATAAGGGGTATCCAAAAATCTTGCATAAAAGATTGTAGAGTAAAAAAATCAGCTGGCTTTAGTTTTTCGAAAAATATAGATAATTTAATAAAATTTAATATTTGTCGATAATTTTTTTTGCAAATTCCAAAATTAAAAATTTCTTAATTAAATTGTTTGCCTTTGGGCCAATAGTATCTGGTATATGTTTGCTGTGGGTCTCATTTTTAAAATATTACAAAAATTAAAATACTATTTGCCCTCATGCCCGGGAAACCCGTCGATTATCCCCATGGAACAAAAAATAAACGTAATCATCCAGAAAAGCATAAGCTGATTAGATGGTTTTTAACCTTAGGACCTTTTTATAACTAACTATAACTTACTTTTGGGGTAAGAGTTTTATTTTTGGATTAAGGAGCTTCCCTCCGGTGTAAATTCAACACTGGATAATTTGACATGTTAAATTTTTTTCTCCCACCTAATAAATTAATGTTGCATATTCTGCCACTTTTAATGCATATTTCATGCATTTTTCATGTACAGGGTGGCTCGAATTCGACGCTCATCATTGGGATTTCGGAAACCGTAAGAGATGCAGGATCGGTTAAATGGAGGCAAAGTTGCACAATTTGATGCTCAATAAAATGCCGTTTTGCGTTTCAAAAAATTCCGAGTACTTCCGAAGATATTCGAAAAAAATTGAAAATTTCGGTTTCTATTGTTTCCTGGCTATATTTGTTAACATAACTTAAAATGAAAAACACATTTTTATGGCTACTTTTTCTGCTCTATAAGTCAGTGTGATTAAATATTAAATCTGACGTTTCGGCTTCTGACGACCATCATCAACTTAATTTTTTTAAATACGGACCTGATGTTTTTTCAATTTAATTAAATCCTTTCATCACTCTTAAAACACTATATATCGCTACTTTGATATTTGCCGACGTTTCGTACAGATAATTCCATCACCAGATTATTGCATATTTATTTAACCATAATACGTCCTTGAACTACATTTTTAGGTAAAAAGCTAAAAAAAGAATAAACTTATTACATATTCATAATGTTTTATTGCAACTCATTGATATCTAACAGCGGAAATTGCTTTATTAACAGAAACTAACCAGCAGGTACGAATTCAAGGGAGAACTTCATTTAATGTATGGATTAGTATGTGGAGGAAAAAAATTATTAGACCTTTCGTTTACGAAGGGACCTTAACTTCCGAACGATATCTAAATTTGATTAGGAATGATGTCTTAGACGCCCTAGATAATCAACCTTTGGCAGTATTTCAAGAAATATGGTGGCAGCAAGACGGAGCTCCTGCCCACATTGGAAGGAAAGTAGCTCAATTCCTTTACCATATATTTCCTAATAAATGGTTTTGCAAGATAGCCCACTAGGAGCCCAGATCTTAGTCCCCTAGATTATTTTCTTTGGGGATATCTTAAGAACCTTTTATTTAAAAATGCACCTCACGACCTTTAAGTACTACTACAAAATTTGATAAGGAAAATGCTGCCATTCCTGCGAGAACAATTAATCGAGCTGTATTAAAAATACAAAGCAAAGCAAGAAAATGCATTGAGGCGGAAGGTTATCTCTTTGAATACCTATAATAGTGATTAAATTATGTTTATATTTAATATGGGCATCAAGATAGTATTACAAATTGTTTATGTAAGCTGATTTGTTGGTCTACCTTTTTGTATCTTATGTCTAATATTCATAAAATTTTCGATTAATAAAGTTATTTCCGCTGTTAGATATTAATGAGTTGCAATAAAAGATAACGAATATGTAATAAGTTTATTCTTTTTTTTTACCTTCTTACCTAAAAATGTAGTTCAGGGCCGTATTATGGTAAAATAAATATGTAATATTCTGGTGATGGAATTTTCTGTACGAAACGTCGGCAAATATCAAAGTGGCTATATATAAATATTTTAAGAGTGATGAAAGGATTTAATTAAATTGAAAAAATATCAGGTCCGTATTTAAAAAATTAAATTAATGATGGTCGCCAGAAGCCGAAACGTCAAAATCAAAATTTAATCACACTGACTTATAGAGCAGAAAAAGTGGCCATGAAAACGTGTTTTTCATTTTGAGTTATCTTAACAAATATAGCCAGGAAACAATAGAAACCAAAATTGAAAATTCCGGTTTTTTCGAATATCTTCCGAAGTACTCGGAATTTTTTGAAACGCAAAACGGCATTTTATTGAGCATCAAATTGCGCAACTTTGCCTCCATTTAACCGATCCTGTATCTCTTACGGTTTCCGAAATCCCAAGGATGAGCGTCGAATTCGAGCCACCCTGTACAGTTCAAGCTTTTTATAATGCAAATAATCTGGTCCTACTAATTATGACTTAAACTTGACTCCCTTTGCCTTTTTAAGGAAGAGGGCGTTTTCCCGTAATGATTAATTGATAACACAGCCCCACAAAAAAATACACAAGGGTCAGACATCATGTATTTTTTGATACTGAATCCGATCCCGAGCTCAGGAGGCCCTACACATCTAAAATTGGCCCCATGGGCCAAAATCTAGCCTCTTTAGGCCTTGAAATACGGCTTCCGGGATAAGGCGAAGTCGAGGGTGCATTCTGAGGTCAAAGCCGAATTTGTGCTTAACAGGTCTACAACTAACTGAAATTTCCTGTTTGGGACCATGAAAATGACCCCTTAGGGGTCAGGAAATCCTGTGTTAGACGTAGAAAATACAACAGTGATATTTTCATGTAGGTACATTTAAATTCTGGACCTGATGCTTATGCATTCCCCATTTTCAAGTTGACACATGTAATTTTTAGCACTTTTTGCTTTTATAATAATTATAAGTTAATAAAATAAATGTTGCCAAATGTTGCATCGAGTACTTTATTTTTGGATCTGAATATTCATCTTTTTCTAAACCAAATTTTACATGCACCTGACAAAGTATTGATCAAATAACTAAACAAATATTTGTTCCAGTGAATAGATACGTGTAAAGCATTTAAATTTTGTCTTAATTTATTGATCAAGTAATTTGGCCCAAGTAGTGGAAGAAATTGGGACTTGTTCTAACTTAATGGTTTCAGATATAATGAAATAAAAAAATATCAAAAGTGCATATTTAAAGTAATAGTTTAAAACAAGTTATTTAATCACCCTTTACTTATTATAAAAACAAAGATTAGTGGGCAGACCCTTAAAATAATTAATTAATAGTTTAAAAAACTAAAAAACACGCTTTTATATGCAACCGAACTAAAAATTAGAAAATAATTTTTCATTAAAAAAATATTGTAACTTCATAGTAAAAAGCGTGGGGTGCATTTTACTATTTTTTCATAACTTTTCCATCATAGATATTGGCAAATATAATAATTATAACATTTATTATATTAAGCACCCCACGCTTTTTACTATGAAGTTACAATATTTTTTTAATGAAAAATTATTTTCTAATTTTTAGTTCGGTTGCATATAAAAGCGTGTTTTTTTAGTTTTTTAAACTATTAATTATTTTTCATTTTTTAGTTCGTTATATCAATTAATTTTTTAAAAATAAATGTTCTCTTGAAAGGGAGCAACTATGATTTTGCCCAATATCAAAAACATTCCTATTCTCACTATATTCCCCGTCTTTTTGCACAAAATTCTTAATATAACAGTAAATTAGAACATACTATTTCATTAAGCAGCAAAAGAAAATAACCAGCCCCTTTTTTATTAGTTCTGTGCCCGTGTATATCAAATTTGGTCAAAATGGGGGTTGCTCCAACTTTCGAAACAATTACCCAATTTGCATAAATAAGACAAATATTTTTTAAAATATTACCTTTTTAAACTAAAAAAGAAATTTACCATAAATGTTTTTTTCTAAATATGAGTTTACTTTAGTTTACTTACCTTAAGTGATATTTAATGTAGTTTGCTAATCTCCATTTCCAGTCTTTGTCCTAATCTAACATTCGGTACAAGTACCTATTTTGCTTACGAATGATTATTTTGGCTGCGGAGGACCATGTTAATTATTTATTTGCTTCTTGTATTTCAATTAAAGTGTATACTTTGTTTTTAATAGCTTAGTTAGCTGATTTTTTCAACTTTAATTTCACATTAAAGGAATTTTAGGTTATGTTATGACTGTGAATTTTGTCAGATGTCAGTTGGTAATACAGATTTCTGTTTTATGACCGCCTGTTTTAAAAAACAAGTGAAGGTTATTCGTTCGTTAAAAAAAAACACATGAAGGTTATACGCTCCCGGAACGAATACGTTCAGCGAACGAATGAGTTTAATTTAGCAGAATTGAGCCCCTGTCCCCAACCCGTCGGCAAATGTTGTCAAGTTCGATTATTCAATTGTCTAATCTGGCGCATCCGCCAGAACGTACGATTTTTCACTTTTCCGGTTTTCCTGGAAAATGCTGGAACTTAACGGGATACTGTTTTTAAATTATTGCATCTTCATCGGTCCTTGATACGTGTGCAAAGTTTCAAAGAAATCGAATAGTTGGAAGTTGGTTAAAATTAGGCTCAAAGATTCCGTTACATAGATAGACAGATGGATAGATAGTTACAACCCAAGTTAATAAAAAAGCGTGTTAAAAAAGATCAATTACTTAAAGAGTGTAAAGGCATCTAATTTTTTCGATTTCTTGATCAATTATTTGACTAAGTATTTGAGCAAGTTATTAATCAATAACTTGGTATATATAAAACAAGATTTACGAATTTATTTTACACTAGGTAAATAAGTAATACTCTTTTCTACTACATTTCTTAATGCCTAACAAACAAATGTTCAAAAATAAAACCAACAAAATTGCAGACAATTCCGGTCCCCTACCTTCCACTTCAATAAGCCTTAATAAGGAATCCATATACGAGTTCATAGTTAAGATCTTTCTTTTTCTGTAGTAAACTCAGCCAATATGCCCTGTATTATTATCTTTGGGTTAAAGCTCACTATTGAATAATAATAGTAATATTAGAGTCAGAAAGCATATCCCCCAGCTTGGTTTTACTACTATTAAATTATCAGATTCAAAATCTATTCTTATATGGAAACATGAAACTTTAACTATAATTATATTTTACTTGTTTAATGACGTTTAAATTTGCTGCAGTTTCATGTTTTCTTATTAACTTTAAAATTAACAATAATATTAAAGTTAAGCATAAACATTTCTTGTCTTTATATAAATTTTAGTTTAGAACTTAAATTACTTTATTATCCGCTTTATTTAACAGATCTGGGTCCCATAGACAAATCATTTTAATATACCTTTTTTACTAAAATATGTTGAAGACTAAGAATTTTTATTTAAAAATCTGATTCTTTTACCTTACCTCCTTAAACTCCCTTAGCGGAAGCAGTAGGGGAGTGCGGGGAGGGTCTGGACACTTGTTCGATCAATACTATTTTTCGTCTACAATATAAAATATTTAAAATGTTGTTTTGTGTATAAGTATCGCTTAGTAATATATCTTAACAATTAATAAATGCCAAATATTTTTATGAAATATGATTGGTATTTTAACAAGAAAAAATATAAAACTGTGCTTTATTTTTGAAAATCAAAAAAATATGGGGGTTAAACTCTGGACAGCCATTTTATTGATTTGTCATGATTGTGAGTACTTCATATTATTTTTTAATGCATACTCAAATACAATACATATTAGAACATTTAAATATT
The DNA here is from genome assembly GCA_014170235.1 of Listronotus bonariensis. Classification (NCBI taxonomy): domain Eukaryota; kingdom Metazoa; phylum Arthropoda; class Insecta; order Coleoptera; family Curculionidae; genus Listronotus; species Listronotus bonariensis. Next base: position 21,495 of record JACEGR010006751.1, on the reverse strand, counting down.
CTGCTAACTGGTTTTCTGTTTCCATGGAAATATTTTAGTGGTGACGTACTTTGGATAAAAATTTACATTAATTATTAATCCCTTCAAGCTTTGCTTATTTACATTGGTGCCTAAAGCTGACTTTGTGATTCTGTGCTTTTATAGACTTGTTCGATAACTTAGCTTATTATCAGTAACATCGACGACAGCTTGCTTTACAGATTCAGAATAAAAAGTTTAGTTTGTGTTTTTTGTACATTTGGGGCTTTTTAAAGGGAAAAAAGAGAAAGGTTAGCTTAAAAATTAATTATGGGAGGCTCTGGACATAAAGGTAGGGGTTGGACTACTGTCCATACCCTCCTCCATGGTAAAATACTGTCAACGATAAAACCCTAAATAACCATTTTTAAAATTTTAAATGTACACACACATGACAAAATTATAGAGTATAATAAAAATAATACGAAGAAATTGCAACTTATTCTCTGGCAAAAATATTACTTCGAAATTACAAAGAACGTATTTTTTGAATTTACCTCGACTATAACGTACCTTTGCTGTTGAATTAACTATGAACACTTAAGGCACTTTCTTTCCGACTACCGGACAACGCGCCAAGAATATTTAAATAAATTTGGCGGTAAATTTGAATGTGTCTCTATGCTCCGAGTATCCAAACCCTCCCCGTTCTCCCCTATATATTTTTGACACCCTGTATCTCCGGCACCATCAACTTTGGACCAAGATAGTTGGGTTAAATTATCATATTTTAGCCTCAAGAATTTATAGTAAAATTTTGCAACTTTCAGAGACCCCTGTATTTATATTTGTAGGTAGGATAGTATTTTTAAGGGTTTATAAATGTATTTATTTAAAGCATATTAAAAAATGTTAAAAATTCGCCTTTTTTTTACTGCATTATAATATGCCTACGAACATTGATGAAGTTAACTATGCAAAGACATATATGGGTCAATCAACTTTTGTCCCGGTTTTAAAATTATTCAAAACCAATGATTTTTATTTTTTAGTGTGTAATATGTACGTAAGTTTACACCCAATATAAACATTTTTCACATTGCCATGTAAAAAAGTTTACAAGAAATGACCAAAAAACGTTTTTAATGAGTCTCTCTGCCCGACAGAGATAGGTATATTGTTTTTAAACCATTGTCCGGGATGTACTTAAACACGGTTAAATACGCGACGTACATGACGTCACCGTTTAGCAAGAAATGTAATATTTTTAAAATGTTTTGAACCGTATTAACAACAAAAAATGGCTTTAAGAACTGCAATACCGAAAAATATTAAAGTGACCTAAATTGTTTGCCCGCCAATGTGTTTAAATAAAAAAATTATAATTGTTAAATATTTTTTAATTGTATTAAATGACTTTTATAAAATAAACAAGGGATTTTTACTATTATTAAATAATGAAATTTAAAATTAATGCCTTTATGGCAACGTAAAGCTAAAACTTTATAGAACTACGAACATGTTTTACTTGTTTAACAACGTAGAAGTTTGCTGCAGTCGCATATTTTTGGGGAACTTTGGAGTTTGCATTAACATAAGGTACACATTCGCTCGAACATAAGCTTGAGACGCTTACTTTTGGTTTTATAATGAGGTGAACATATTTCACACACTTTTCTTTTAAAAGTTCAAACAGTAGACTGATTAAAAAAATCTTCAGAGTTACCTTTGATTTCGTCATGATTTCTTTTAGTTCATGTGTCACCAGTTCTAAAATTTGACAGTTTGCAAATAAATTTAATAGAGATTATTCAATGTTAATAGTAAAAATGCATTTGAATAACTAAGAAATTGAAAAGGATTATACTGTTTTAGTAATATTTCTACAAAAAGTAAGTACATACAATTTTCTAAAATTAAATTATAAATGCATAGTTATAAAGAGGATAATTGTCTCTTAAAACATAAGAAGGCTACGTGTTTTTTTGTTACAATATATGGGCTGTATGTGACTGCAAAAATTAAAAATTAATAAGTTTAGATAAAGAAAACATGTATAAAATGGTATTTTGGGAAATTTTTATACGGTTCGTGGAAAAATATAGTATAGTAACACATGCATAAAGTGTCTGTTTTCTACTCATGGGATTGCCGCACTCGCCTAACGGCTCGTGCTGTCAAACTTCCCATTCGTAGAAAAAGTATCACCTTATGCACACACGTTACATATAATTCACTATTTTTTCTCAATTACATTGAGAAGTTTTGTCGAAAATGAAAAAAAATCTGTAAAAGCCACAGCCCCTAATAAGAATGCTTGTAGGTGCAACATGATACATTTTAATTTCCTATATAATTAACATGGAAAGGTTTATTTTTTTCGAGTTTTGAATTTTATAACTCTGTAATAGCTTATCAAAAATGACTAGAATAAATCATTCTTTTTTTTTTCGCCATAAAAGATGGTGCTTTTTTCCTCTACCTCCATACCTAGAGTATAAGTTAATACGTTCACCTGCTACAAAAGTGCCGTACTATTACCCGATTTGGATGGCCATATAAACTAATAAAGTTAGATAAACTTCTTATGTGGTATTTTCCTAAAGATCTTTTAAAAAAATTATTTATAATAATATATACAGGGTGCCTTATTAAAAAATGTATGCTTTTTGTCCTACCCTCTATACCGAGTTCCCACGATATTACTATTCAAGCCTGTCATTTTCTAGAGAAGTGTGAATTTTTATATTTTAATCGTGTATTTGGTAGAACAGGATACAAATTTCTAATTTTTCAGATTTAATGTGGCACATCCGGTTTTAACCGGAACCGGATCTTACACAATTTAATTACAATAATATTAATATCAAAATGGATGGTATTTATTTGGGTACACGCCAAAATAAAATTAAAAGTACTAAAAAACCAAAAAAAAATTTAAACAAGTAAAAAGATAATTAATAATCGACGTTTTTTTGAGTATCAAAAGTACATAAACCCAATATACCTTTTACGTCCTATAGTAAGTTGTATAAACTCACCTACACATCCATTAGCAAAATTTTTACTTACCATTTTAGATCCTTTGAGTAAACAACATTATACCTACATTAAAAAATTCTAAACATTTCTTAGAGAAATTATCAAACATGGATATTGATCCAAATAATACACTGGTGAAGTTTTGAGTGTTGTTAGTTTATTCACAAATGTCCCAGTGGAATAAAAGACATTAAATATTGTTAGAAATAAATTAGAAAATGATGTCCATCTTGGCAGAAAGGAACAAAATTAATCATAAACACTATTCTTGAGCTTTTAGCTTTTTGTGTCAAAGCAACATATTTTCAATATAACACTGATTTTTATAAACACACCTCTGGCATGGCTATGGGTTCACCTTTATCACCTTTATTAAGTAATATTTTTATGGAAAACTTTGAATCAAATTTTGTAAAAAATTATCAATATAAACCTTTAGTTTGGTGGAGATATATAGATGACATTTTTCTATATACCAACATGACGAACACTGTTTAAATAATTTTTAACACACATTAATACACAGAACCAACAATTAAGTTTACGTTAGAAAAAGAAAACAACTCACAACTACCATTTCTTGACATTTTAATAAAAAAGATTTAAACAATTTTGAAACAAAAATCTACAGAAAACCTACACATACAAATAGATACTTAAATTTTAACTCAAATCACCCAATAATGGTTAAAGAGAGTTGTAAAAAGTCTATTTGATAGAATTAAAGTCATTTGTTCTAATCAAAATATAAATATTGAAAAGATTATTTTAAAAATATTTTAATTCAAAATAATTATCCTCTTGATTTTATAAATATTTGTTTCACTTGAATTTAAGTGTGTAACACTGTGTGTAAGCTGCTCAAAACGGACTGAGATAGGACTTCCCCAAACCACGTTGTGTGAATATACACAAGAAAATATTTTTTTGCTTGCCTACCTCATAAGCATTTGTCAAACTGGCAGTACAGTACAATGTCAAAGTGAATAACACGAAGGCAAGAGTATTTTAAACAAACAGCTGTTGGTGGAAATAATCAAACCGTTAATACCATACTGAAAAGCATCATTCAGTAAATTGACATCGAGTTATACCGGTAGTCAGCAAGTTAGGTACAACAAAAAAATGGAGATAATTCTCTACTGTCGTTGACATATACAAAAGATAAATCTGCCTTTTTAACATTAAGAAAAAAACTCCTGCTTTGCCGATTCACTGAATGATGCTTTTCAGTACTGTATCAGCGGGTAGAATATATCTTACCGTCAGAAAGCCGACGCCGTTTGTTGGTCTGCTTTTCGTGTTATTCACCGTGGACCTGGTATAGCCAGTTTGACAATGGCTATTAACTCAGGTGGTGATTAGTTATAAGGGTGGGAATTTTTTGGGACCGTGGGAAAATTGCGGTGCGGGGGCGTGGCACGTGGAGGCTATTAAGCGAGGCTATTAAGTGTGGGAACGGACCGTGGGGAAATTACGTTAGGAATCTTGAGCTATTAAGTGATAGGCTATTAAGTGAGGCTATTAAGCGAGGCTATTAAGTGTGTGGGAACTGAGCTATTAAGCGAGGCTATTAAGCGTGGGAACTGAGCTATTAAGCGAGGCTATTAGGCGAGGCTATTAAGTGTGGGAACTGACCGTGGGAAATTACGTTAGGAATCTTGAGCTATTAAGTGAGGCTATTAAGTGAGGCTATTAAGATGGTCTTAATAGTGTGTGTGTGTGGGAACTGAGCTATTAACCGTGGGAACGTCTAGGAATCTTGCGGCGTGGTCAAGGCGAAGAATTAAAGGCGCTAGCTACCACTGGCGTTAGCTACCTTTAGGGCTTAACCAATAGAATTATGAAACATGGAGGTCACGCCTTGGACCGGCGCTTAGGGCTCCGCTCCTTTGGTTCTTTCGCTGTCCTATTATCCGGGGGCCCCACAAGGGTATTAACCTGTTAAACTTGATTGACATAACCTCAAACTTTTTATGAGTATTGTAAAAATATTGACAAAATGGTGAAGGTAAAAATATAATCAAGAAAAATACAGTCGGAAAAAATACAATTAACGACTTACAACTATTTATAAATAATAGAATTTTTGTATATTTCCTAAAATTAACCCCTAAAATAAGACTTAAGGGTATTTTTAAAAATATTTTATAAAAGGGTATCATGAAAGATCGCTATCAGCCGGGGTACCGAAGGTACTTTTTCCGCTATTTGCGCAAACCTAACTATAATGGTTTAGCCAGAAAATGAGTTTTAGGGTCTGCGCATGTTGCCAATGTGGCTTTAACGTATATTTCGGCTTCTAGTAGACCGATTTTAGTTATTCTTTTTTAAACAATTTATTTTTAATAAGCCTATAAATATTAGTACTAAAAATTTAAATAATTATGTTATTTGAGTGTAAATAGGGCCTTAACAGTTTTTAACGTATATTTTGGTTTCTAGTAGACCGATTTGAGTTGTTCTTTTTGTTAGTAATTTAATTTTTATAAATCTACAAATAATAATACTAAAATTTTTAATAGTTATGTTATTTCAGTGTAAATAGGGCCTTAACAGTTTTTAACGTATATCTTGGCTTCTAGTGGTTTGATTTTAGTCATTCTTTTTTAAAACAATTTATTTTTAATAAATATATTAATATTAACACTAATTTTTTTAAATAAATATGTTATTTGAGAGTAAATAGGGCCTTAACAGTTTTTAACGTATATTTCGGTTTCTGGTAGATTGATTTTAGTTGTTCTTTTTGCTAATAATTTAATTTTTATAAATCTACAAATATTAATACTAAAATTTTTAATAATTATGTTATTTGAGTGTAAATAGGGCCTTAACAGTTTTTACGTATATCTTGGCTTCTAGTGGTTTGATTTTAGTCATTCTTTTTTTAAACAATTATTTTAAATAAATATATTAACACTAATTTTTTAAATAAATATGTTATTTGAGAGTAAATAGGGCCTTAACAGTTTTTAACGTATATTTCGGTTTCTGGTAGATTGATTTTGTTGTTCTTTTTGCTAATAATTTAATTTTTATAAATCTACAAATATTAATACTAAAATTTTTAATAATTATGTTATTTGAGTGTAAATAGGGCCTTAACAGTTTTTACGTATATCTTGGCTTCTAGTGGTTTGATTTTAGTCATTCTTTTTTAAACAATTATTTTAAATAAATATATTAACACTAATTTTTTAAATAAATATGTTATTTGAGAGTAAATAGGGCCTTAACAGTTTTTAACGTATATTAGAAATACAGGGCTGTTTTTTAAAATACAGGGCTGTTTTTTTAAATACAGGGCTGTTTTAAAATACAGGGCTGTTTTTAGAAATACAGGGCTGTTTTTTAGAAAAACAGGGCTTTTAATACAGGGCTGTTTAAAAATACAGGGCTGTTTTTAGAAATTACAGGGCTGTTTTTAAAAATACAGGGCTGTTTTTGGAAATACAGGGCTGTTTTTGAAAATACAGGGCTGTTTTTGAAAATACAGGGCTGTATTTTAGAAATACAGTGCTGTATTTTAGAAAAACAGTGCTGTATTTTAGAAAACGGTTACGTATTTAAAAAATTATATATTAAATATATAAAGGGTTATCTTAAAACAAAAACAGCTACAAATAAAACATGAAGATATATATTTTATTTAATAAAAAATATATACAGAGTACATACGTAACATGTTTATCGAGTGTAATTACTATTTACCAAAAATTTTAAGATTATAGTGATTACAAAGCAACATTGTAACAAACTTAGTCTTAAACTAAAGTATTTTCTAATGATTGGACACTTTTCTTCTACGGAAACCAGGAACTTGAAGCAACATATACGGTGGAAGATCTTCATACTCTATACCTCTAAAAGATAGATAATTCTTTAGTTTCTTAAACTCAGGATGAACACCAATCTTAAGAGGTTTTTCTACGTTTACATCTTTAATCGTCACTGCTAGATAAATAGCAAACACCAATTGTAGTTCGTGAAATAACTCACAGGCTAGGGGTTGTTTTATATCTATTGATTTGTGAAGTGGAAAACACCTTGTTCTTCGAGCTTCTGATGAAAAATATTTTGATAACATCTGCTTCACCCATGGCATACCATAATGTGCCTTTTTGATAAGGTACAGGTAAATAGCAGCAGAGAAAACTGGCAATTCTCTTTATTCGATATTTCAGTTTTAATCTCATAATCCCAGTTCCATGAAATGTTTTATTAAACAAAGAGATATAGGAGTGAAGGACTTCATCGGGAACTTTAGAATTCTTATATAATTTTTGAAAGTCTTCAGAGACGATACTCATCTTGGCAAAGCTACTGCACAATAACGAAACCAACAAAGTTTAGAACCTTTTAAGGATTTTAAGCCGTTGAAAAGAGCTGATCAGTTAATAACATAAATTTTATTTAAAAACGCCTTTTTAAATAAAATCACTCTTTATACCGTCTTTTAAATTATATCGCTGTTATTTTATTAATAAACAGTGTATTACAGTATAATTATTTAAAAAGACAGTAAAATTACTGCTTTTAAATAAAATCACTGTTATTGCCGTCTTTTAAATTATTTCGCTGTTATTTCATTAATAAACAGTGTATTACAGTATAATTATTTAAAAGACGGCAAAATTACTGCTTTTAAATGGAGACACTGTTGCTTTTGTCTTTTAAATAATTATACTGTAATAAACTTTTACTCTCCAATAATATTATTTAAGAAATTAGTGTTAATATTTATTTAAATAATTGTTTAGATGACCAAATCAAACCGCGGCCACTGAATACATAAGAAGATATTTACTCAAATGTATAATTGTTAAAAGACACCAGTGTGGATTTATAAAAATTAAATTATTAACAAAGAACGACTACTGGCTGCAGAGCCGAGAAATATGCGGTTAAATGTTAGCTCCTTTGCTCCAGATATTATATTTATTTAAAAAGAAATTAATGTTAATATTAATATATTGTAAAAATAAATTGTTTTAAAAGAATGACTAAAATCAAACCACTGAAGCCAAGATATACGTTAAAAACTGTTAAGGCCCTATTTACACTGAAATAACATAACTATTAAAAATTTTAGTATTATTATTTGTAGATTTATAAAAATTAAATTACTAACAAAAGAACAACTCAAATCGGTCTACTAGAAACCAAAATATACGTTAAAAACTGTTAAGATCCTATTTACACTCAAATAACATAATTATTTAAATTTTTAGTACTAATATTTATAGGCTTATTAAAAATAAATTGTTTAAAAAAGAATAACTAAAATCGGTCTACTAAACCGAAATATACGTTAAAGCCACATTGGCAACATGCGCAGACCCTAAAACTCATTTTCTGGCTAAACCATTATAGTTAGGTTTGCGCAAATAGCGGAAAAAGTACCTTCGGTACCCCGGCTGATAACGATCTTTCATGATACCCTTTTATAAAATATTTTTAAAAAATACCCTTAAGTCTTATTTTAGGGTTAATTTTAGGAAATATACAAAAATTCTATTATTTATAAATAGTTGTAAGTCGTTAATTGTATTTTTCCGACTGTATTTTTCTTGATTATATTTTTACCTTCACCATTTTGTCAATATTTTACAATACTCATAAAAAGTTTGAGGTTGTGTCAATCAGTTTAACAGGTTAATACCCTTGTGGGGCCCGGATAATAGGACAGCGAAAGAACCAAAGGGCGGAGCCTAAGCGCCGGTCCAAGGCGACGACCTCCATGTTTCATCCCACATTCTATTGGTTAAGCCCTAAAGGTAGCTAACGCCAGTGGTAGCTAGCGCCTTTAAGTTCTTCGCTGACCGCGCCGCAAGATTCCTAGACGTTCCCACGGTTAATAGCTCAGTTCCACACACACACACACTATTAAGACCATCTTAATAGCCTCACTTAATAGCCTCACTCAATAGCTCAAGATTCCTAACGTAATTTCCCACGGTCAGTTCCCTACACTTAATAGCCTCAGCCTAATAGCCTCGCTTAATAGCTCAGTTCCACGCTAATAGCCTCGGCAATAGCTCAGTTTCCACACTTAATCAGCCTCAGCTTAATAGCCTCACTTAATAGCCTATCATTAATAGCTCAAGATTCCTAACGTAATTTCCACGGTCCGTTCCCACACTTAATAGCCTCGCTTAATAGCCTCCACGCGCCACGCCCCCCGCACCGCAATTTTCCCACGGTCCCAAAAAAATTCCCACCCCAAATACACTACTCCTCCTCCAGTTATAAGACAAAATCAAAATAGACCTATTACAAATTTATTTTTACCATACATTCCCGGACTATCAAATAAAATTCAACGAATAGGCCATAAATTTAATATTTGCACAATCTTTAAAACACAAAATACAATCAGATCTCAATTAACAAAAACAAAACCATACAACTTAAATGAAAATACAAAAATGTCATTTATAAAAATACCTTGCGAGATGCAATAAGTTTTATATAGGTGAAAACTTGTAGACACAGATCATACATTAAAAACACAGAATTTCATAAATCAAGAATCTGCCAATGCGCATTTGATAACCAATCATGGGATGCTTCGAGCATTTCAGCAAGGAAACTTGTTCTAAAACACCAAAAGTCAAAGAAAGTGCGTATATATTATTAAATAAAGATAATTGTGTAGCATCAATTTCAGTTAATTTAAATAACACTTGGTTGCCTTTGCTTGATACTGAAGTATCTTCAGGAAGACTAAAAATTAACTAACTATTCACCTTTTTGTAAAATAAACAATCAATACATAACCAACCGAAGTTATCTATGCTCACTATGACACTATAACCAAACAAACAGGTTTTGACATTCAATGTCAAAGTTTTCAGAATATCCTAGAAAAATATAAAAAATTTTGAATTTTAAAACCTAAATAATAGTAGGTTTTTATTTTTATTATTTTTATTCCATTTGGTCTTGACAACGGTGGCAGATTTGCCACCGAAACGTCGATTATTAATTATCTTATTACTTGTTTAAATTTTTTTTTGGTTTTTTATAGTATCTTTTAATTTTATTTTTGGCGTTGTACCCAAATAAATACCATCCATTAAATGAATCCAGCCAAACTACAAGAACATATCTTCAATTAATATCAAAGTCCAAAAAAGTAGTACTATTAATAACTTAGCAAATTCGAAATTAACATTTTATGTTAAAACATGGTAGTTAAACTTTGTATAATTACAAATAATATGTTTAACTTGTTTAACAACGGAGAAGTTTGTTGCAACCCCACATTTTTGGAAAACTTTGGAGTCAACATTAACGTTGTACTTTAACAGGAACATGAGACAAAGATACTAACTTTCAACTATTAGCGTGGCTTTTAGTTTAATAATGCTAACACGTACTCTCCAAGCAAAATTTGCTTTTATCGCATAATAAACACTATCGTAAAAAAAATTACCAACATAAAAAATAATGTAATTTTATTTTTAAATCTCTAATAGTTATTTATTAGATAAGTGAGTTATATTACATATAAGTCACGCAAGAAAAGTTTAACTCCTCGAGCCCGAAGGGCGAGAGAAGTAATTTTCTTAAGTGACTTATATGTAATAATCACGTGTCTAATACAAAATTTTATCCAACACTTTCGTATAAATCGTTTTTAATATCGAAAATAATTTGAAAACGTCATCCATTATTTGTTACTTGTCATTGTCAACACCAGCAACAAAATTTTGTATTTTTGGAAAGCAAGCTTGTTTGGTTTGTAATGCATTTTGTTGGTAACTACGGGTTTGTTTAGTAAACAACTTTGTAGACAAACATAAAAATGCTTTGCGAAATGGAAAATTGTGAAGTTCCTGCGGAAATTTTGGAAGAAGCTGCGGTAGCGACATGCAGTTTAATTCCAGGGAAGTCAAAACTAACGTACAATAAGAATTTGAAGATTTTGAAGCATGGAGGAAAAGGCGAGGAGTTGGTACTATAAATGAAGATGTTATTATGGCTTACTTTCTGTTTTTATCGAAAAAAGTTGCTCCCTCATCAATGTGGACCATGTATTCAATGATAAAAACGGCCTATAAAGTATATAAGAACGTGGATATAGGGAGGTATGGAAAAGTTGTCGCTTATTTGAAGAGCAATTCAAGAAATTTCAAACCGAAAAAGGCATAAATTCTGGAGAGGCAATACATCGAAAAATTTTTGGCTGAGTCACCTGACGACGAGCACTTAATGTCAAAGGTATGAATTTACTTTAGTTTCTGGTATTAAATATTTATCTGTTCGGATTTTTATAGGTTGCATTGATATTGGGAATCGCTGGTGCATGCCGTTGTGACGAACTAACTCGCTTAAGTATTGAAGATATAGTAGATAAAGGCCAGTACATATATGTTTCTATACCTGATACCAAGACGAACAAATCGAGAAGCTTTACAATTTTGAAAGAAGGATTTTTGGTAAATGTGCTTGAGAATTATTTAGAAAATATGTGTCCCTAAGGCCAGAGAACACGCCTCACAAAAGATTTTTTGTCAACTTTCAAAAAGGCAAATGCACTAGGCAATGCGTGGGAATAAATAAAATTTCGAAAATTCCGAGGTAGTTGCTCATTATTTGCAACTACCTGATGAAATCTTATATAGTGGTCATAGCATGCGGCGTTCTTCAGCGACACTTCTAGTCAACGCTGGGGCCGATATCACCAACCTTAAACGCCATGGCGGGTGGAAGTCTTCTACCGTGGCAGAAGGATATTTAGAAGATTGCATCTCTAACAAGTTTGAGATTGCAAGACGAATACAGGGTGAAAGAGCGCACCAAGGCAAGTACTAGTGCTGAAAGACTTCCTGAAGAACACTCCGCACAATGTAACGTTGTCCAAGATAAATCTAATATAACAATTACTGTTAATATAAACACGAATAAATTGTAGTATAATATATTAGTTGTTTTATGTTATTTTTTAATTGTGAAATGTTGGAAGTAATAAAGAATTAGTATAAGTCACTAGTGAGCTAAAGTCTATAATTCACTAGTGAGCTAAAGGGTACTTTAGCTCACTAGTGACTTATAGTACACTTTATATCCTCAAAATCTGATCAATTATGTAGATATTATATGTAAGTGTTGGATAAAAATAATTTAATATCTTTATGACTACCCACGAAAGCTATGTGGAGCCTAAGTACCAGATACCGAACACATTTTAGAATAACCTTAAAAGGCATAAATACATTTTTGCACGACCGTTAAAACAATTGCAGTTTTTTTAATCGTTAACATGCAGATAAAGTACTTCATTCTAGTACACTACATAAAGTGTTAAAAAAGAACTTTACACTTTAAAGCTTTTTTTACACTTTAAATTAGTGTTTTGTTTCCATGCCTACTACAATAACCTTAATTTTTTTTAAATCTTTGGACAAACCACGAAGGCTAAAAGCCTAAATACTAACGTACCGTGGGTGTCTTAAGCAAGGTAAGAGGGAGTTGGTTGACACGGGACTTAAATACTTGAAGATTTGGGGGAAGGAAAGACCTCCGCGGGCAGCAGGTTCCACAACCTAGAAACTCGAGGAATAAAAGAACGAACAAAGTGGGAAGTTCGGGGCTTGTCCAGTTGGACCGTATAGGGATGCATACGCGCGGAACCACGAGTTTCTCTGTTGGGAACCGTAAGTGGAGGAACTATACTGGACAATTCTGCAGAGCAGAAGTCATGGAAGTACCTATAAAAAGCGATAAACCCCCACAGCCCGACGATGTGCAAGAGAGGGAAGACTTTCTGTAAGTGAAGGATCATTAATGAGACGAATAGCTCTTCTTTGAATAGAATCAAGAATGCTTAAGGTTGTGGGGGGACGCCATGCCCCATATATGAGAACAATATTTCAAGGGAGGTCTGATTTGGGACACATATAAAGTGTATAAATTAGAAGGGGAAAAATACTTTTGGCTCGAAAGAGAAATCCAAGCTTTTTGAAGCTGCCGTGGCTATAGTTACAAAGTGTTTATGCCAGTTAAGGTTACTTTCAAATGTGACGCCCACAAGATTAAAGGTGTCTTTGCTCTGTAAAACTTGGCCGCTCATAAGTCAGAGTAGAGTGCAGCGGGACTATAAATGTGTTTGAAGTAAATGCAGTCATATCGTCTTTACTAGCATCGTAGTGATCTCCATCAAACTCATTGTTCAAACCAAAAACTGTCTTTTCATTCATTATCGATAATGCCAATTCATGAACTGGGTCATCTTTTGATTGAAATGTGCCACCACCAGTTTTTTAATTTCTTTTTTTTCACTGGCTACTTCTTTCCTTGTTGTTTTCTTTATATTGTCATAATATTTCTTCAGACATATTTTTGTTCTACAATAAGACTCTGGAGACTGAGCATTAAATTCTGTAGTGATTTTCTCCCATGCTTCATCCGTTTCTCGCCAAGTTTGAGCATTTGTCTGCTTGTTTTCTATAATGTGTTTAAATTTGTAAATAATATTTAAAAGATGTGTTTTCTCCTTTAAAGAAAAATTCGGGGCCCTTTTCTTACAGTTTACTTCCATTGTATAATATTCTTAATACAAGCACTTAACTTTAAAAAATGCTAATAAATAAAGGAAGATATTTTGTTCAACTGCTTTGTTTATGGCGTTGCTGCAAGAAACAAATCAAAAATGCAAAAAATTAAGGTTAGTTCCAATATCTTCTTCCCTTTTTGGCTAGAAATGGAAGAAAATCCCACGTTGCCAAATTAATCTCGAACTTTGCTAAGTTTTTAAAAAATGCATTCGGTGCAAAGCGAAACATTATTAAGGTTAACCTTAATCTAAGGTTCTTCTTAGCTAAGTCAAACTTTAGGAAGAACCGGTGCAAACGGGCGTAACTCTCTAAAATTCTCTAACCTAAACACATTTTTTGAAAGTCTGTAACAATAGTTTTAAGTAAAATTTAAAGATGGCGGCTAGCAGCAAAATGGCGGTACTTTAAAAATTTCCTAAATGCCTGATTTGTATGGTTATATCTCCAAAACAAATAAAATTAGATGTACCTAATCTGGTATTTTTCTTAAAGCTCTCTAGTGACGCGTTTTGCTCTACCTCATAGGCATTGTCAAACTGGCAGTACAGTACAATGTCCAAAGTAAATAACACGAAAGGCAAGAGTATCTTAAACAAACAGCTGTGCGGATGTAGGAAATAATCTAACCGTTGATACCATACTGAAAAGCATCATTCAGTGAATTGACATCGAGTTATACCGGGAGTCAGTAAGTTAGGAACAAGAAAATTAATGGAAATAATTCCCTCACTGTCGTTGACATATACAAAAGATAAATCTGCCTTTTTAACATTAAGAAAAAAACTACTGCTTTGCCGATTCACTGAATGATGCTTTTCAGTACTGTATCAACGGTAAGAATATATCTTACCGTCGAACGGCGACGCCGTTTGTTTAAGTTACTCTTGCTTTTCATGTTATTTACCGTGGACCTGGTATAGCCAGTTTGACAATGGCTATACCGAGGTATATACGGTCATTTAAAACTGTCACATTTGACACAAAAGCCAAAGCTTGCGCGCAAATTTGACCGTATGTATTAAAAACTGCCACATCTTGCTTGGCATGCGACTCGATGTCCGAGTTTGATTTTTGGGGCGCGCGTCGTGCAAACTTGTGCATGTGTAGGATATGTCAGTTAACATTTCAGTTTAGGAATGTCGTTTACAGGGTTATATTATTGGCTTTAAGTTAATAAAATGGCTCTACGACGCCAGAAAGATGTATTGCGTGATTTTATAAATATGTACCAAGGTTATCCATGCTTTTGAAAGTTAAAAGTAGTGAATGCATTAACAAAAGTAAAAAATCTTTCGCTAAATTACGCTTATTTTCAAGTTGATCACACCACCAGCTGCCAAAACTGACGCTGAACGCTGAGGTACATCCGAATCGTGTGTATTAAATAAAAGCTTCATTTGACATTTGCTTGCATGCAAGTGCGTTTTAGGTTTACATGACCGTGTGTTATGAAGTAGTCGAAACGTGCATTGAAGAGGGTCCCAGTGAATGACATTAAAAGCAGGAGTTGTCGAAAAAGGAAGATTTCTCTTTTGTATGTTGTTGTAAATGGTTATAACTAAAGACAACGGTAGTCCGAAATTCCCTTAGTATTTCTAATGAAGAATCATTGTCTACCACATTTAAACTGACGATAAAGTCAGTATCTTTACATACTACAAAACGACGTTACTTTAAAATTACCTGCATACCATATTTAGATGACTATATTTTCTGAATAAATAAAGTTAGACATATCAAATGTGGTATTTTTGAAGCTTTTTAAAAGATCTTTATAATGGTGCTTTAAAAAATTGTACATTGTTTACATTTAGCTTTATTAGCTTCGAAAATATGGTCTGTATATCACGTAATTTTTCAGCAACTAGAAACAAGAAAAAAGATAACGATTTTTGGGCAGGCTCCCCCAGGAAAATTGATTCAGTGTTATTTTTTGGGTGAAGGAGTTTTTTTTTGTCTTCAAAATTATTTTTCCTACAAAATCAATTTTGGCTTGTCAAATGGTGCCTTTTTGCATTCTTATAAATCTCACGTGAGATTAGGGCATTGGGAGATAGGGAGGGTTGCAGAAAATCTCAGCCAATCTTACCAAGGAGTAAGTAGGGTTTAAAAATGTATGGAGGTCCCCTATGGGAAGCTAATGACTTTTTATTCTGGGGTTATAAAATACTCGTCAAGAGCTTGAAAATAAGGAATTACTTAACCCCCATTTCCGGTAAAAAAAACAAAATGACGCCCGTCTGTCACCTTGACATTCAGAGCTATCATTGATATGTCAAAAACTGCAGAATTTAGTCATAAACTGTTATTCTGAGTTTCAAAAACAAACCAAACGATTCAGATGTTAAAAGGGAGCGACAGACTTTAGGACCTCTCTGTATATTTAGACCCACATTTTCCATCGCATTTTTTATCATTTTTACCCAATCATGGATTTAAAGGATCAAGTTTTAGAAACTTTTTCGCTGTATAGATAAGAAATATAAAAAAGTATATATTTTTGAAACCAGAGATTTATTTTAAATACAAACTTTTAAACTTTTAATGATGTGTCGGAGCGAGATATGACCTAATTTAAAGATCGTCTTTTTGTAAAAACTTTTTAATATAAAAAAATCCGTTTAAAAGTTTTTTCTTACTTTTTAAAAACAATAAGATTCACTGCCGCTAACAACGTTTCATTTATAATATTTCGCCCTTGAGTGTCAAGTTTTTACTTACACAAGGTGTTTTTTATTATTATTTTTTTAATTAATAATCCCATACATGCAAATAATAAAGAGTTTAAAAGCAAGGTATGCCTTTTTTTCTTTAAGGTTAAATATAGCAATTTCCAGCATAGAGCAAGAGTAGGCAAGGAGGCGACTGGGACAGACAACGACGCTATGGCATCGCAAGCGCTGTCTGGCAAATGACGTAACAATAGTCTGGGCCGTCGTCCGACGGTGTCTGGTTCCTGAAATGAAAATAAAAATTTTAAATAATTAAAAAAGTTCTTAGCGGTATGAAGATTCGAACCCTGGGCCTTGAGGTTACTGGGTAGGCGTGATACCATCGGACCATCAAGGCATCGTGCTTAAAAATGCAAAGAAGTTGTGGTTATAATATGCTTCCAACGTAGGCAATAGCACGGATGCGTCTTCTTTGGGTCTGCGCATTACAAGGAGTCCAAAATATAATAAGATCGACAAGTCTTCGGTCCCGATTTATTAGACCGGCTGAAGCAATACGTATTTGTATTTTTAAGCTTTGTATATTGTCAATGTGGCTATAGAAATGCATACAACGTTCTCTAGCGACCCCTATGATATAAATGTTTAAGATGACTAGGGGTAAGAACTACTATATGAGTGGCGCGGCGACGGCCTTAGCTAGTGTCTGTATTAAATGAAAATCGATATTTCTCTCTTTTAGTGTAGTACCAATATGTTTCGACTTTTTAATGCAGCGCTTTTATGCAGTAGTAGTGGTAGGAAAAATCAATACACTTAGTTTTACAAGCTTTTAATTTGATTGAGTATATTTTTAACAAAATTTGCTGCTAAATAATGATATTATGGTACGGATTTTTTGGTACTTCTCTTAAAGGCGCTTTAATTTGACAGTACAGGTTTTAGAAGTTCGAACATAAATTAGCCAGGGTTAATATTATAGTATAGTGCTAAGATAATTAAGAGCTTTAGACATGCCACAAAAATTTGATCTGTTTAATTTACATACGTCTGATTTTTTTCCGGAAAAACGTCTTTATTGCGTGTGTATTTTGCTGAAGAACAATTGATAGACGGGGATAAATAAAAATATTTTATTGTCTTTCAGTTTTTACACATTCTTGACTCTTAGGTTTATAAAAGTTTTACGTAGTTTTGTAATGCAAGACAATATGCTATGATGGTTTTAAACAAAAAAAATAAATATTGATTCCAATAGACACACTAAGTTTGGGTAAAATTGTAACGATAAGTTTATGTCGGAGCTTCGAAAACGAATCAAAATGCTTCAGCTGTCGCAAAGTAAAACACAGTATATGAAAATTACAATATTTTGTAGAATAACTGGTTAAATTATTTTTGCTTTTTTATTAGTGCCTCCTAAACAGCACATCATAACATCTGTTTTTAAAGGTGTCGCGATTTAAAGGGGTTTAAGTTAACCTTATTTTAATAGCAAAGAAATATTTTTATAAGCAAAACACTTAAATGCCTTTTATAAACGGTAACAAACATAATATACTGGGTATTGGCATTTTAATTTTAAACGAAACCATGCATATGCTTTGTTTTGCATGTATGTAAAATCGATGTTTTGTACAAAACTTAAAAATTTGCATATTAAATAGACAGAATATACCCTACTATATGCAAATAAGTAAAAATCTAATTTTGACAAAAAAAATGATGCTATACTGTGTTTCTCCTTTGGGACAGCCGGATTGTAGTTTTATATTATTATGCAGGTGTTTATAGTTAGCAACGAGTTAAGACACGCCTGAAATTCGAGCAAAAGATAAAAGCTTGGTTCCTTCTATTTTCTCCACTTTTATAAGGTGTGGTCGCGATATGTATGTAGAAATTTTAATACGTGAGAAATAATTATTAAGGCCTCATTGCGGGGACCAAAAAGATAAAACGTCATAATACATTTTTCTTGACAAATTATAAGATGAATTGGTTGGTTTATTAAATATTTAACACTCACAAGTAAAAAATTTAGTTATTATAGACAAAATTTTGCCAATTTTAGGAAGTAAAGCTATAAAAATGCAAATGCTCCCAGGTGATATAGTGTGTATAAAGATAATTTTAAGGTGTGCTTTTCAGTTTAAAGCGAAATTTTACATTTTTCTTTCTTATTATTATGCCCTATTTTTGTATTTTTTTCTGATCATTTTATTTAAACTTTTATCATTCCCTTAGTTTTTAAAAAACTACCATTATCATCGCTTAAAGTGAAAAATAATTTTACATGCATATTTTTATTGTCTTCAAGTTGTAAACTCAGTAATACGGCCATCAGACTTATACGTCCCCAATATATATTTACGATCTTAATTTTAAAGATATACATGTTTAAGTACAAACTCAAAAGTTGCGGATATTGTCACTATAAAAAAAAAAAAAAATTCCTGCAACCTAACTATTTAAATATTTGTAGTAAAAAAATCCTATGTTAGAAGTTATGTGTGTGTAAAGAAGACTTTATTCATAAAACATATATATGTATATATATATCTAAATTTTTGAAGTTTCCTTATATTTTTTTAACTCAGAATATTAAAGTAATTAAAAAAATAAAATAAATAAAACTACAAATTTAAAAATACAGTTAAGATATATTTATTAAAATAAAATAACAAAGATGCATATATTTAAAAATGGGTTTAAAACTATGACAAGCTAAAGATTAACTAATGCTACAAAATGTTTTGAAATTTGTATTCTTAAACACAAATGGCATATGCCTAATCTATTATATTATCAAACTTTATATTATATAAAGGTCATTTAAGCTATTAAAAACAGTAGCTACGGTAACAATTTTTAATGACACAAAAATTTTAATAACAGATAAAGTAAATAACTATTAAGAAAATACCAACAAAGGTTTGACTTCTCTACGTACAGATCTAGCATAAACAAACTTTTCTTCTTTTTTTTCTTGAGATACACTTCAATCATAAATAAGAACATATTTAACATTTCATTTTAAATGAATACATTTTATAAATATGATTTATTTCTAAAATATTTTTTAATTAGAAGAAAAATACACAAAATAGTTTGATGAAAGTTCTTATCAGCTATTTATAAACGTATATTTGCATGATACTTCTTAATTTTTTTATCTAACCTATATCATTTATACATAAAACTAATTGCAGACTGGAATTCTATTTTTACGCTTTTTAAATCCAAAATGGGACGGAATCGTGGTTGCCCAGAAATAATCGTTTTGTAAGAATTTGGTTTGCAAATCTTTGTCTCTTCCTCTGGTTACCACCCCACTGTGTTCCCAGTCTCTTCTTAATATATTTTTGGAAAATTAATCTGGTCGTCTCTGTTCTTTTCTCTTTTAAAAACCATTTCTTTAATGGATTCAAAATTGACAAGTTGGCTTCTTGCACTTTGCAATTCAGGACTTATGCCCTTAACTTCTTACAGACTATCACCCACTTCATTTTTTCAATGGCGGAATATAATTTGCCTTAGCATAGTGCTTTGGTCCACCACTCGTAAACTCAGAAGCAGTAATATAACTACCTGGTCCGCACGCCTCCAGCTCATCTGTGAGATCTCCAATAAATTCCCCCTCCAGTCGAAGGTTCAGACTTCCCCGCGCTTGCAAGTAAAAATCACGAGTCGGCATATCGTAATACAAAACTCTGGTGCCCATGAAGGCTCAAGATATGCACTTACAGTTTTAATCTTGCCTGCGATGTAACATAAGCCGCGCTGTATAACAACGTTAACAGTGGAGAGTCGTCGATCATAGCTTTCTTCCAGTTAAACTGATAATTTACTAAAGGGGTGTCTCACCGTTGGCTGGTAGGGCGCGGCATTGACCTCCAAACTAGAGATTAGTTAACACTGGAATAGAGCTCTTCGGGAGTGACTGATTATTTTTACACCTCTGAGACTGGCACCCGCTTTGACCAATTTGCCCCCAAAAGCTATTTAACATTAACTTAGACTGAGGCTCTTAACCCTGGATTTTTAACAATTTTTGTCAAATTCGAGGTTTTGCACCTTCTTTTTTTTCAAAGAATTCTTCTATGTATTTTTTCTTTTGAAGCCTCGTGGTCTGTGGCAATTGAAGGCCAAACCTGGATGCTTCCTGCTTAAATTTAATAAATCTATTCATCCATACCCACAAACAAACCGCCTCTTCTTTAGCTGTGGGTCGTAATGTTCCACCTCATATTTCCATATTTCTAAGATTTCTAATATTTTATATCCACTTTTCTACAGCTTTCACCTCAATTCTGCCCATCACAAATGTTCCTTCAGCAGCTCGCGTCTCCGGATCACTTGAGCACTCCTCAAAATACTTCGCAGTTTCACCCCGCATGTTTTTTGCACAAAACAAACATTAATTGTGTTCATTTTTAAAAGGCAAGGAAACTGAATTAATTTTACGAAATCTAATGGCAGTAAAATCTTGCACTTATTAGACCATCGGGTACAATTTAAATGGTGTTCACGACATCACCCATAAAAGGAATTTTGGGTGTCAATGAGGAAACTGCCACCGTACTTGCATACCCAAAGGATAGAAGAGGGCACACATCAAATACTTTATTTTCATCGGTTTTAAAGTGGTATTACAATTTCCTGTGCGGCCTCCGTAAACGTCCCTCAGTTTAGGGTGTGTATATCGAAAAAAAAAAATGGTGGATGACTTTCGGTATAAACTGAATTTACTGGGAGTTTCTTGCATAAGTCTTCTAAAATGACACTCCCACATTCCCATTAACCTCATACCTAAGGGACTTTTTTAATCTCTCTAATTGGGTTATGGTATTTCATATCTGATGATATTCAATGCAGTGTCTCCATGGGATTATCATGAAGTGGGCTGTCTCTATGATATTTTTAGAAACACTCAAAATGACCATGGAAGCCATGGAAATAAAATACTTGATTTGTCTGACTGCAATGGCCATCAACTTTAATGCCATTTAAAGATCGCCTCTCTTCCTTCGCAGCATGTTGAATTTCGATTTCGCGTTGCTGTTCTTCCCCAAATTAACCACTTTATTGCAATGCGTGATTGATGATTATCTCGAAATCTATCCATTTTGGAATTATTCAATGGTGTCTGGTTTTAGGAAATTTCGTCACATAAAACCTTGTTTGCAAGCTGATGCGATGGTAGTAGCCTCAGTAAACGGACACACATTTGTAGTATTTATCATCTGTTCTCTAAATTT
>JACEGR010006750.1:0-57336 GCA_014170235.1 Listronotus bonariensis | reverse complement strand
CATGGGACATAGCTTTCGCCGTTCCTCAGCTACAATGTTAGCTAATTCTGGTGAAGGCATAACGAATATTAAAAGGCTTGGAGGTTGGAAGTCATCATCTGTTGCAGAAGGTTATCTAGAAAGCTTTATAAGTTTCAAGACGGACTTATCAAACAAAATATTATCTCAAAATTCATCTACCTTTAAACACAGCAAAACGCACTTAAGGCCCATTGTACCGTCTTTTAGCAAGCAACAATGTGTCTGTTACCTGTAACGACTACCGGTTTAGCACTAGTAAGGAAATATACTATTTTTGCTCAAAAAGTGTGTTTTATACATACAGTGGGGACGTGGAGTAAATGATTTGTTTTTTGGAAAGACACTCAAACACATTCATCTTAATTTTAGGCTATGGTTTTTTCCTAGTAAATTCATCCATAAAGGGTAGACCATGGGGTGCTTCAAAAAAAGGCTAAATCTCTCACTTCATTTTTTTTTAACAGATATGCCTTTTTTCCTTACATTTTTTAATTATGCATAAAATTCCGACTATGTTTTATGTAGCATATTTTATAACTAAAATTAAACAAATTTACCATCGATATCTTTTAAACTTGTGGAGACATGAAAGTTGTAAATAGGTTTCAGACCACCAAATTAATTTTTTAAATCGAAATGCTACGATATTACTTAAGTCATGTGATATGCCTAAAGTCAACAGTTAATAATACATTTACTATATGTGAAGAGACATAAATTGGAACAAATTTCTTTAAAATTCAAAATTTGTTTTTTTTTTTAATGGTCGTCGTGGGACATGTCGTTAATAACAAATGGCAGCAGGTTTTTTATGATTAAGTTGGATATCTAAGGGTGTCCAAAAATAGGCGACAACTATTAATTTGATTTTTTGCTTTTTATTTACGTTCATTAGTAAATTTTTCGATTAATGTTAATTTAAGGTATACAGAATCAGCTAAATAACATAACACATGGGCAATGTAAAGAAAAGAGACAATCTAACGTGAATATCTGCTTGTAAACACATCTGATTGGATTAGTCACATACATCCTTTTTGTTGCTTTTTTCGACGATATCCCAACACCTACCTGCTTAACCAGTATAGGAGTAGTTAAAATTCAAAGAAAAATTTAAAATCATATGATAGAAAATGTGCTTCCATTAAAAAAGCATAGTTGTCGGGTTATGCTTACTTTTGGGTCACCCTGATTTAAATAATGTTTAAATTTTAATTTTAGTGTAAAAAGTAAGTTTTTGCGTAAAAGGAAAAACAAAATTATATGTTAAAGCGGATCATTTTGCCGCCCCTGGAAACATGCCCCCTGAGGCGGTCACCTCACCGCTTTTCAAGAGACTGGTTATTCGACAATTTTTTAAACTTTTTAAATCTTAAACTGTCCGATAAAAAAAGTAATTTTTTTATTCTTACAGCAAAATTTAAATTAAATACTATTCAAAAAACCATAATTTATTAAAAAATATTAATATCTTTACTTAACCCTTTATTGTTATGTTCTGGTTAATTCTGATTCAATAAAGGGTTAAGCATCCAGTAATCCGGCACTCACGGTACATTGGTATTTAGGCATAAGCCTTCGTTAGATGTCATAAAGATTTAAAAAATCTTTACTTAGATATTTAAGCGTCTGGTGTTCCAAGAGATTAGTTAGTCCAGGTCATTGACTAAGGGTACATCGTAAAAATCGAATCCGATTGGACGAATCGCGTTAAACCTAGTACTGTGCCCTTCGTCCTAGAATTTATCGGATGCAGATAATCCGGTTCCAAACTTTTGTTAATTTGACAAAGAAAAGTATATACAATCACAAAGAAAGCAAACAAGTAAAAATAAACCTCTAACCTTACTTTTGTGGATTTTTAAAACTAATATTATTAAATTTAAAAAAAAAAGACAAAATAACTACGAAAAACCACTAAAGAAACACTATCACAATATTTTAGCAAATATTTAAGCCTATTTTATTTCCCACTATTTCGTTTTTACACTTATCAGCTGTTTTACTTAAGTGTTATTTTTCAAACCTTTTCCAAAACCATGAAAATTGTTCAAATTCAAATATAACCTCCGATCGGACTGAACTCAATTGATTGATTGACTTATGGCGTTCAATCCAAACCCTTACTTAATCTGAAACGTGTATATCGCAAATTATTGTCGGATTAAGTTTTATCCGATCGGTTGAATCGGATTCAGTATAACTGTGTACTTAGTCATTTTTTGAATTGTTTAAACCTTAAACTGTAAAGATTAAATACGATCTTAAAAACCATAATTTATTAAAAAATAATAATTACTTACGTTTTTCTGCTGATTGTCCGACGAACACATATTAAAGCCAACCACTAGTTTTTAAAGAAACTTGATCGACTGAGGTCGCAGTTATAATGAAAAAAGTACGAATTGTCGTAATTATTTACCAAGAAAATCGACTTACTGACAGTGTACATACTACGCCATTCATATTATGATTTTTTAAAAAATATCGTTGCGGTCCTACTAATATACAGTGCGACGGATGGAAAATGTTAAATAAAGAATTTTAAAAACAAAGCATAGCATATAATTAATATAGTCCATTTCTTATTCGGTGATAGCTAAAGAAGGTATTATAAATTCAAAAAAGGTTTTATTACAGGGTAAGTCTCTAAACTCTTTTCAATGTAAAGGAACCAATAAACAGGTAGTTTTTTAGGTATTTGGTTCGTTAGTCCCCCTGGGTGGGAACGAGGTCTTAAGTTGTCGCGCATAGGACCGTGGTTCGGAACCTACGTCTCACTCTGTAAATGATGCATTACAGTAGGGCCATAAACATTTTAACAATGGTTTAGTTGAATATTTTTAGAAAATAAACCTTCCAGTGTCGGAGCATGTTAGGTGCAAGTCTTACGATATTATAATGGGTAATGGGGATAATAATTTAAGATAGTGGTATTATAAGTTAATAATAGCTGTACATAGTCAAAAAGTTTTAAAGTTAAAGAGAATGAAAAAAATAAGAATGAAAATAAATCAGGAAAAAAGTAAGACATAGAAAATGTTGTAAGTGAATTATAAATTATATTCTTGATATATTTTTAAAATAAATATATTGGGATGAATAAATGATCGATGAAAAATATTTTTTTACAAATTTCGATATTTGATTTTTTGCCCAGGTCTATTTTGGAACTTCTTGACATTTTTATGTTAATTTACAATACAACGTTTACAAATAAGATGTTACAAGTTCATATTAATGCATTTAATAAGAGTTGACCACTGTATTTTGTAATGATTTGGCGGTATCTCTAAATACTAAAAGGTACCTATTCACAGATAAAATAATTTAAAAAAAAATACAATATTAAATTTATTAGTCTATTAGATTTAAAAAATATGTATAATTTATTTTAGTTTTTACAATTTTACTACTACAATACATTTTAGTCAGAAAAATAAAGTTCTTCACTATCAGAGTCATGATCTGCGGTATATATCTTCAAAAACTGCTGTACCTGTTTAAATACTACCTTTTTTTATTTCTGCTAATGGGTAAATACATACGATCTAAACGACGAGCGATAATTAAGTATGTGGGTATATAGGTGTCTTAAAGCACAATTTTTTTCTTGTCCCGCCCGGGCTAATTCGTAAATGCCTATAAAACAAATGCCGTATAACAATTTAAGAAATTCTAGAATTTATTTAATTAATTAATTACTTTGACATTTCTTTCTTAAAATTGAGTTTTTTAATGTAAATATTCTATAAAATTTAATTTTCAATAAGCTATAATTTAACCCTATTTTAGCTCCCAGAATATGTGAATTTTACATATTAAAAAACGTGACGCCGATGGTTTATGACCTGTTTAGGACGAACGTGACATTTTCTGCTATCACAAAATAGCAAATGGATATTATTAATCTTTGGTTTTACCCATGTAGACCTTAGAATAGGGCCGGGATAACCCATGCACTGAAGCCAAAGTTGATTGATGAGATAAGGTTACGACATTCGGCATATTGGCTAGCGCGGCTGTAACGTTAAGTCGGGCCATTTTCAGCCATGTTTGATTTTAGGCAGATCAGTGGCGTAGAATAAAGGAGAAAACAAAAAAAACTGTATGTTGTGAACAAAATTTTTGGATTATAATAATAGGCATAACTTAAAATAGAACCATAAATTAATGTAGTTTAATTTTTGAAAATTAAAAACTTTGTATACAGGGTGTCCGCTAATGAATGGTACACAGAAAAAGCACAGCTTCCTTATGCCAAAATATTAAGATTTAACCAAACATACCTAATATGCAAAAGTTCATAATAAGGAAGATACAGGGGGTCACAGTAAAAGAAAAATTAAATTTATTTCGATAGCTTTTCCTTCCTTTTTAAATATTTTATTACAACTCGGTATCTAGGGGTTTTTTAAACATTAGCTTTTCAGATCAAATATTAATTTTTGAGAGACCAGTTTTTTAGATTACTAAATAAAAATAAAAGTAATGGACGGCCATAAAGGAACAATCTAGTTTCCAAGCTCCAGGGTTCGAAAAGGGTTGCGTCAGGGAGACTGGACAGAGACGGCGCGACGTATGGTAAAGTCCAAGAATAATATTTACGTTACGACATACTTTATGGGCTACCCGCCCTCTCCGTATTCTTACCAATCCCGTTCTCGTCTTTCGCGTTTCGTCTCCTTACTTAATTAGAAAATTTGACCAAATGTGACGATGCCTGTGATGACTGATGATTTTCAAAGTACGCGGCAGAATAATGCATGGTTTGTATGCCCTGTGATCAGACAAGAACCTTAAAAACCCAAAAAAATATTTTATAACTGTTTATTATCAACAAGTAAAGCCATCTGGTTTATAATTACAATTGTTCTTCGTTTTTCCAGTTACTTCTACTCCCGACCATTTCCAATTAAAGCAACCCTCATCTGCACAAACTATTGTAACTGGTATTGCTTTCGTACCGACACTACCTGTTACATCCTCAAGAACAAGATCTCTAATTGGTACATTGTTACGTGGGGGAGTGTCAGTTAGGTTGCTAGGTGGCCGGTTAGTATAATTTTCCTCAATAAGAATACCATTGTATGATATATCTAAAATAAAATATAAAATATTTGATAAAAATTTACTGCTCATGCTTAGAAACGCCAAAATACCGACTTTGGTAAAAGCAGAAGATTAAGCGGTTTTAAATGCCGGAGCATCTAAATAACATAACACATAGGCATTGTGAGAAAATTAGACAGTCTAACGTAAATACCAGCAAGTAAACATTTCGTATTGGATGATTCATTATACATCCTTTTTTGTTGCTTTACTGGCCGATATACCTTTAGCTAATTAGCTAAGAGTATATTAAAGTACTTTTGTTATATTACCGGAAATATAGTGTTGTCATTATTTTAGCAACCAGTGGACAAATGATTTTAAAAGTTTGGTAACTTAATTAATTTAAACTGTTCAATAAATTCCAACAAAATACATGAAGCATTTCATAAAAAAATGAAAAAAATTCGCGTAACTTAAGTAAATCAAAACTGCTGTTTAATTCTATGTACCCAGTACTTTTCTGGTACCCAATTTTTTAAATGTAGCTTTGGCCGTTCATGAGATATTTAAGAGTTGTAATACTAACTACCCAGTAACGGGAGACTGTTCCCAATTTTTTTTTAGTTTGTAAGAGAGACTTTTTAAATTTTACAGTATAAATAATAAAAGTATAAAGTGACAATTTTTCATTAACACAACCTCAAAATCACTTTCGGTTAAAGCGAAAGTCATTTCTTTTTTATTTTAAATGTGAGTGCCTACGTTTTCTCTATAATATTAACTTTAAGGTAATCTTTATTTAAGCAAACTAAAGCATTTCTTATGCATTTACCTTAAGAACCGACAATTTCTAAATCACGGCGTGAAATTCGTCCACGTCCACGCTATGTGGAGCTATGTGGGGCTATGTGGCGCGGTATTCGGCGCGGCGAATTGTTGCAAATCTGGACGTGGTTTTACCGATGATAACTTTAATCTCATTTATTTCAAAACATATTTTTTTTCTTGTGTCGATGTTGAAGCCTATAAGCGATATATTCTTTTTAAATTATTTACCTCTTATTACTTTTACACTCCGTAATCACAGTTTATATTGTAATGAGTAAAAATCAATTAGCTATTTTAAATTAAATTACCTCTACCTATATTATTTTCTTTTAAATTTTAACTCAAAATAGCATTAAATTTTAAACAAAAACTCTCAAAATGATTTTTTCGTTAAGTCAAAATTATGCTGATATACGATTTTAAATTATTACCAATACCTATTTAAATAAAAGCCGTATTAAATTAAATTACCTTTTTAATTTAATACGGCTTTTATTTAAAAAGGTATTGGTAATATTTTAAAACCGTATATCAGTATAATGTTTGACTTTGGAGTTTTTGTTTAAAATTAAATGCTTTAACAAAAAAATATAAAATACAGAGTGTTTTACTTTTAAATTTTAAAATGCCCTATTAAAACCTGATGATGGCCATATTTCAGAAACTATCAAAAATTGGATATATCACATGTGGACTTTTTAACAGGATTTTGAAAGATATTTCTAATGGTGATAAAATATACAGGGTGTTTCATTTAAAAGAAGGTTAGTTTCCGTATAACTCAAAAACCCGATTATCAATTGTTTTTTCGAATCTTTAATCTTAAAGAGCGTAAAAAATTCTATAATATAATTTAAACTCTTTAGTATTTTGAGTAATAAGGAAGTTACCAATGGTGGACACTTAATTTGGATGACCCTGCTCCGCTGGCAGTAGGTTCCACAGTCTAGAAACTCTAGGGATAAAAGAACGAAGGAAATGGGAAGTTCGGGGCCTGTCCAATTGAACCGTATAGGGATGCATACGCGCGGCACCACGAGTTTCTCTGTTGGGAGCTGCAAGAGGAGGGACTATACTGGATAATTCGTCGGAGTAGAAGCCGTAAAAATATCTATAGAAGAGCGATAGATCTCCCACAGCTCGACGATGGGCAAGAGAAGGAAGTCTTTGAGTAAGTAAAGCATCATTAATAAGACGAACAGCCCTTCTTTGAATGGCATCAAGAATGCTGAGGGTTGCCATTCCCCAGACATAAGAACAATATTCCAGAGAGGGTCGAATTTGGGACACATACAAAGTGTATAAATTGGAAGGAGAAAAATACTTTTGGCTCGGAAAAGAAATCCAAGCTTTTTTGAAGCCGCGGTGGCTATAGATACAATGTGTTTATGCCAGTTAAGGCTATTCTCAAATGTGACGCCCACAAGGTTAAATGTTTCCCCGCTCTGCAAAACCTGGCCACTCATAAGCAAAGGATGAGTGTTTGATGATTTTTTCGCGACAAGGAAGATGATTGTGTTTTGGATGGATTAAATTGAACGATATTTTTGGCGCCCCAATCCAAGATCAAATTAAGATCCTGTGAAAGAGATATCTGCATCGCCCTGCGTTTGCTTTCCAAGTCGGGTTGAGAGATTGGTTTGGGAACCTGAAAAGTGGAGTGAAGGGTACTATCGTCAGCATAACTATGAATGGGATTGGTTGTGGAAGAAAGAAGGTCGTTGATGTGAAGAAGAAACAAAGTTGGTGCTAGTTCTGAACCTTGAGGCACTCCAGCATTAATTTCGTGAAAGCTTGAAGAGTGGCCATCAACAATGACTGATATACGTCGATTAGAAAGACAACTGAAGAGCCAAGAGCAGAGTTTAGTTAAAAGACCGTAGGAGGGAAGTTTATTAAGAAGTGCGTCATGCCAGACCTGGTCGAAAGCCTTAGATATATCAAGTGCAACGATCTGGGACTCACCTAGAAACTCAAGAGACTTGTTCCAGTTGTGTGAAACGAAGGAAAGAAGCTGTAGATCTCTTGTGACGAAATCCGTATTGCCTGTCATGTAAAATTTTATGTTTTTCTAAATACCTAAGAATTTGCGAGTTAATGGATTTCTCCATTACTTTACAAAACATTGAGAGGAGTGAAATGGGTCTATAGTTGGATGGAAGAGATTTAGATCCTTTCTTGGAAATAGGCTGGACACGTGCAGCTCTCCAGCTGTCTGGAAAAATACCAGTGTCATAAGAAATTCGAAAGAGCCTGGTTAAAATAGGTGCAAGTTCAGGGGCACATTTTTTTAAAACGATTGCTGGTATTCCATCTAGCTCACGATTTCTTGGTGTTAAGAGCACCTTACTTTTACCTTAAAAATAATATTGGGCATTTTGTGAGGAACTGGGGGAATAGTTGGAATTGGATGATTGACAGGTGGGTGAAGGGTTGAATTGGCAGCAAATTGTTTAGCAAATAGTTCGGCCTTTCCTTTAGATGTAGAAATAATTTCATCTTCCAAAGTTAATGGTGAAAAAGAACTGGTACAGAAATTTTTACTGATGTTTTTGGCAAGGGACCAGAAGGATTTGCTGCCATTTGAGCAAAAAGTACTTTGTTTTTTATACGGTTATTAAAGGAGTCTTTGGCTTCTGAGATTATTTGGTGGTAGTGGTGTCTTGCTTCAATGCTGGCCTGTCGGTTTTCTGGACTAGGATCCTGTAGAAACTTCTTGTGAGCCTGAACTTTTAAAATTCTAGCTTTGTCATATGTTTTAGTGAACCAAGGTTTGTGATTAGTGGGTTTGATGGTTTTCTTGGTGTGAGGTACATAGGTTTCAACGCCCAATAAAATTGACTCGGTCAGTTGTTTATAAATTTCGGAAGGATCTTGGGAAGAAAAGCAGATAGTGTCCCAAGGGTATGTGGCGAAAAAGTCCTATGATTAAGCTATAATTTGGCACTCTAGGAAAGTAGGTAGGAGTCGTAATAAGGTTGGTAAGAGAATTACTGACTGCGAAGATTTCGGCTGCTCTGCCTTGAGGGTCAGTTTTTGAAGAGCCTAGCTAGTCCTTATTATGGACATTGAAATCGCCAAGCACGATTACTTGGGCCATTGGAAACTGGGAAATGATCCCGTCGATCTTTGTTGAAAGAAAGTCAAAAAATTCGACATAGGAATTGTCAGATGGAGATCGGTACAAACAACAGATAAATTTAGTAGAAGACCTAAGGGAAAGTTTGAGCTAAAGGACATCGGGCCTACCCGATTCAAGATTAGAAACTCGAGCACAAGCCATATCGTTGCGAACGTAAGCACACACGCCCTCATGTGGCTAAAAGACGAAATAAGTTCGTAGCCTGGGAAGAGAAGGTGGCTGGTTGAAGTTTTAGAACTTATTTGTGTCTCCGTTAGAAACAGTATGTGGGGCTTAGATGACTCAAGGTGATGGTGAACGGAGTTTATATTGCTGTTAAGCCCACATATATTTGCAAAGGAAATCAAACCTTTCGATGATGGCCCCCGGATGCACCCCTCGCCCGGAGATCCGAATGGAGGGGTATTTTACCTCCGGAATGTTTTACTCCCGGGTGTGCCGCCATCATTTTTACATTATTTTGGGGTGAAAGAAAAAAAAAAGAAAGAAAAAAGAAGGAGGAAGGAAAACTGACTCACTTACCCAGGACCCGAAACGTCCGTTAGGACTTCACAGGTCTTTTAAAGGGTGAGTGGGGTGGTACCACCTCAGGCGAGGAAAGCTCCTCTACCACCATTCCATACACAAAGTGTTTCTAAACAAATGCGAAAAATTTTAGGAGGTAATTCCTTGTTCAGGTAAATTGCTTTATAAATGTGTGTTTAAAAGTCAACCACTGGATGGATATCGCGAAAAAAATTTAAAAGAAAGCATATTTTTTTATCTTAAAAACAAAAATATATATAGTGTAAACTACCGAGTAACGTCAAATAAAGAAATATTATAGATGCCTTAATGGGTGACAGCAGAAAAATAGATACTTTTTACAATAAATACACGTTCCGACATGTTAAATGTCACATTTTATTTTATTATTGGAAATGGGTAAGTTTATTAAACAAAAATACTGATGATAAAAAGTTTCTAATTAAATTAGGCTTCCCAAATTTATATTTCTAGAGTCATTGCGTAAGTCTTTCTTTAAATTCCACCACATTTATTAATTCTAATAAAACTGAAATAATATTTAGAAAGTGTATTTTTATAGTAGCAATATTTCTGTGGAATTTCATTAATCCACCGTTTTTCGTTTGTGAGATAAAACATAAAAACCGTATTTTTTCGTAATTTTGTCATTTTTCTAAGTGTTAACTTTTAATCCGATGTTTATTAAAAAAACTACCCTTTATTTTAAGCAAAAAACACCTTCTAAAATGTTTTGTATTTAAAAAGACCTTATATACGTATAATGCAACTGGCTTAAAGTAATAACTAATAATCCTAATTATTTAATAAAACAAAGTTACATACCTCTTATTGTAATATTTCTGTAAGTCACTCCTGTAATATTTCCATATCCACCATCTACATGTGTTTTAACATGAATTCCATTTCTGCCACTTTCCACTATGCAATCCGAAAATGATACATTCCGTATGGTATTTAGAGGTATTGAATCATTACTAAAACCCACAGAAATACTTAGTCCGTGACTGCCATGACAATATAGGTTGAAGACTGATATATTAGCCCCTAAAAAATAATGAAATATACAATTTTGTCCATTAAGTGTGCAAAATAGGAGTATTTGACGGGGCTAGTTTCAAAGTGTGCAATCTTCAATATTGTGTTTTTATTACGCGTAACTGCATTTTTCCAAAATAAAAATATTTTTATAAATTCCCGTTTAGTTAAGAGCAAATTTGACTTCCTGATTTTTATTTGTTTAATGTACAGGGTGGGCAATTAATCGAGTACCGCGACTGTATCTTGGATACTATTTATCGTAAGACTTCCAAAAAAATCTGTGGTAAATATGGTCATGAGAAATTGCTGGAAATTATTTTTAAAATTCTAAGGCGACCGCTAGAAGGCGTAACGGTAGCCGCAAAATAGAAAAATCTGTTTTTCTTAAAAATATTTTCCTTATGTCACATAAAAGTTTATTACAATTTCGGAAAAATTAGGAGACTTTTTTGTGAAAAACAGTATTCTCTATATTGCTGAATAAGAAGTGGGGGAAGGGACAAATATTAATTGGAAAAAAATTAACAACTTTCGTGTTACTTAACCGATTTTAATAAACTTAGTCTCGTTTGAAAGAGCATTAAGAGACGCTTTTAATAAAGAAATAATATTACTGGTTTATTGTAGTTTTTGGTCTGTAGATGGCGCTTCTTGACAAAGTTGCAATTTTTGTGATTTTCTTGAAAAATTTAAATGTATTGATATTTCTTTTTCAGCTCATATAATAAAGCGTCAAAAAACATAAAAAATGATGAAAACCCCAAATCAATATCGTTATCCGTTTTAGAGATATGAATAAAAATAGATGTTAATTACTAAAAACTGTCGCAGCAATTCTTCCAAACTTATGACCACTAATTTAAATTTATTAATCAACTTTGTCAGGAAGCGCCATCTACAGCCCAGAAACAACAATAAACCAGTAATATTAATACTTAATTAAGAGCGTCTCTAAATGCTCTTTTAAACAAGACTACGTTTATTAAAATCGGAAACACGGAAGGTGTTAATTTTTTTCCAATCAATATTCGTCCCTTTCCCCAATCCTTATTTTTAAATATAGAGTTAAATGCTTTTACAAAAGAATTTCCTTATATTTCCGAAATTGTATAAATGTGACATAAATTATTAGGAAATATTTTTAAGAAAATCCGTTTTTCTATTTTGTGGCTACCGTTACGCCCCTAGCGGTCGGCTTAGAATTCTAAAAATAATTTCCAGCAATTTTTTTGGCCCTACGATAGCCGTACGATAAATAGTTTCCGAGATACAGCCGCGGTACTCGCTTAATTGACCACCCTATACAGCGTATTCTATTTAAGAGGAAAAATGGCATATTTTTGACTTTCCCCGTATTTTTTTTTAATTTAGGATTTTTGATAGTTTGGAGAATTAAAAATCCGTAATACAAACCACAATTGCAAGAAAAACAAAAAGTAAAGTCATAAATGGTGCGTTTTTAAACGGAACACCCTAAGGGTACTATATGTTATTCTTTAACTGTTTTTAGATATTGAAGTTTTATCAGTCCCATTTTTGGCTTATAATATTTATTTAAATAAGTATATCACTATAAAATGCAGGTAACGCAGGTGGTACCTGATTAATCAAAGTCAGTGAAGTTTTTTTTAAATTCTTTATAATATTCTTTTTGCTTTATTGGCATTTTCTCAACACTTGTTATATGGCATTACTATCTGTAGTTTTTTATCTAAAGGATAATTTATTACGAAAACTAACGTAAAATCTACTAATAGGTAAAAATTTCAGGTATCAGGTAATCACCTGCATAGCCTTTTTAATATTGGTGTATTTAATTAAATAATACAGAATGTCTCCAAACTACAGGATCAAACTACAAGTTGTAATTTTCTTTATGAGGAAAAGTTTCTATAAACATATGTCCGGAGTTGCTTCCTTACTGAGATGAAAGCGTTAAAATTAAAAAAAAAAACAGTTTTTTCTAAATATTTTTAATAGGCTTGGGCCGATTTGGATAAAACTTGGTACATTTATTCAAAGTAATAATACCCTTGTTTAGCCCTAACCAGACTGTCATATTTGGGTCCAGTGGCGTCGCAGTGGACACCGCAACTATATTATTGAAACAAAAAGTACGCAACTGACTTTTTTGACGTTCTTTTATTTTTTTATATTTTTTTAATCTTTATTACATCTCACGAAGGCTTATGCTTAAATACCAGTGTACTGTGAGTGCCGGGTTACTGGATTTTTAACCTATTATTGTCGTGTTCCGTCAACGTTATACATGCACTGAAACATGCAGTTTTTGCATTTCACAGCACCTTTTAGACAACGCGGTAGTTCCACCACAGACGATATTTTTAAATAACTACTATCTAGAAATGGCAGAATACTACACAGTAGTTTTCCATTGCCAAATGTGAGGTGACGAGCAATGAAAAATCCGATGTCCGACTCCGAGATTTGAACCCGGATCGCTGCGGTGAGAGGCTGCCGCGTTAGCCTCTGCACCACTGCTCGCCACAAAAAATTAAGCAATTAATATTATAACTTTTTGTTCTCTTGTATTTTTTTATGTATCCAGCTTAGTTTTCGCAAAAAAATAAAGCCACTTTAAGTCATTTTAAAAAGTAGCCCTAAACATCATTAAATAAAATCTAAAATTAACAAATAAAGAATTTCGATCTTTATAATAGGGATAATGCCAGTTTTCGATAAAATATACAACTGCTAATTTACTTTAAGGAAAATAATTGTTTTATTTTAATTTTTGCTTTTTATATCATGTTGTCTATTGGTAGGTACGTTTTAGAAGAAATTAAAGTGACTTTAATATTTTTCTCAAAAACGAAAGTAGATTATTGCCATATTTGTTTAATTATAGAAAAAATTATAAAAACGTCAAAAAAATCTGTGGCTTATTTTTTCTCAATAATGTAAGTTGCCGGTGCCCACTGAGCCGCCACTGGACTCAATAATAACAATTTGGGGTAATTTTCTTAAAAGTACGGTGGGGTGCTCATCACGAATCTGAAAAAAATTGGGGGAAACGTTTTGTTTTCGAGATATTCAGGCGGGAAATTTAAACTAATCCTATTTTTACTATATTCCCGCTTCTTTATGCACACAATTCTTGTATTAAAGCTAAAGTATCACACTATATTTGATTTTCACCTTTTAAAACTTGGTTTTCTACGTTTTTTGCATGAAATTGGCACATTAGGATTGAAATTATTTAAAGCAAAGCTATGCAATTTAATACAAAAATAATGTAAAATGCCTAGAAAAACGGTGTTTTAAAACGTGAAAATCAAATATTGTGTGCCACTTTAGCTTTATATCAATAATTGTGTGCAAAAAGTGAATGAAATATTGTAAAATAAGGATTATCTTAATTTCAAATCTGATGATGGATATCTCGAGAACGAAACGTTTACGCCAAAAAAACCTTTTAGATTCGTTATCAGCTTCCCAAAAAACCTCCGTATACCTTCCAAATTTTATCAAAATCGGAGTTGCCGCAACTTTCTAGAAAATTACCCAACTTGGTTAGGGCTAAATAAGAGCTTTATTACTTTAAATAAATGTACCAAATTTTATCAAAATTGGACTAACTATATTAAAAATATTTAGGAAAAACTGTTTTTTTTTCTTAAATTTTAACGCCCTGTATCTCAGTAAGAAAGCAACTCCGGACATACGATTTTTTTCATAAAAATTATAAGGAATCACACCCTGAAGTTTGATGCCATAGTTCTGAAACACCCTGTATAGGCCGAAAATGTGACTTTTTAAGTGTAAATAACTAAGAACAGTTAAAGATAGACTAATATATCATATATATCATATCCGCTATGGGCATGTAAAGACACAAAATACATTAGTTAGATTTGAAAGCGATATGTTTTCACCTAAAAAAATAATAGGCTGGATAGTAATTTTGCTTTTACCCGTTATTTTTATCGTTTCTTTAATAGAACCGATGCAAAATTTAAACGTTATATGCATATCATTACCACATCGTAATGCAACGCAGTCATCTTGATTATAAATAACTGAATTGGAAATAACAACATTTGTGGAGTTCCAGACATCAAAAGCATCGGTATTGTGTCCCTCTTTTCCTGCAGGCGCTACATCCTAAAATAAAATAAAAAACTTTTAATAAGGTATACTTAAAGCCGTAAAATATTACTTTAAATAAACAATAATTAATTAATTTTGCAATAATCCCTCGAAGATGAATGTGACAGGAACGATAAACTCAGTACTAATATTATTCTCTTAGTTGGAGAAATCTGTTGGGGATATTTTTATACATTTGTCTATATGCCAGAATTCTATTACTTTAACATTTTTATAAGAACATTTTAAATAAAGCTTTTAATATCCCAAAACCGAGTTTAAAAAATGTTTTGGTCAGGAAACTGTCAAAGCTTTATTTACATTAACTTCATTTTTGCACAAAGTAAACTAGTATCTTCATTGGTTAAAGCCAATTATTTGGAGATATGTTTTGTATTGGTTTGGCGAATTTATTTAATTGATGGTATTTATATGGGTACACGCCGGGTTGGGTCGAATACTGAATTTCGGTATTCGAATACGAATACGAATACCGTAAAAAAGTATTCGAATACTCAGTATTCATGAATACCAGGTATAAGTATTCATGAATACTGAAGGCCAAAAATTTTTAAGAGTAAACAGAAGAAAAATCAAAAAGAGACAATCCTCCTTTTTATTTTTTTTTATATTTTTTTTGTGAGAAAAATACAGTGGCGTACCCGGAGTACCTTTTTTTCTTAAAAAATATTCGCATATTCAAGTAATTGTGAAAAAACTGCTGTTTTTCCTAAATTTTAACACCCTGTAGTTCCAAAAGTAGGACGTTTAGAATATTATCAATTTTAGGCCTTCAACCAATGATAAACGCGGTAATAATTGGTGATATCTTTGACGTATAATACATTGTTTAATTGTCAACATAACCGATTGGTAAATACTGTTTTAGAATTGGTTCTTCGCCTAAAATTGATGTATATGTTCATATAGTGTTTTCTTAATTTCTGTTGAAAAATCTTACCTTAAAGTTTGTCGGTAAAGTTAATGGACACCCTGTGTAAATAACATTTATATTGTCAAAAGAATACAAATAAATATTTTCCACTGCTTTTAAGTAAGACCGCGTAATCTCAGGCAAAAGCAGCTGTTAAATAAAAATAACTGACTTTTTATTTTTACTGTGAATGAAAATAAAATTTATTTATTGATCCCGAAAATTCCGGGACTTTAAAAGGAAATTTAATCCCGAAGATTTCGGGACTGTATTATATCCCCTATACACAAATGATAAAAGGTATATTACAACCTATTATAAAATAGAATAACAATACTGCACAAATGCAGACGTAATCCAATTTCGTTTCTAATACGCGGCCTGTCTCGCACTTTTATAATGACTAAAATTAACCCCGTCGACGGCAAAACCACCGCGAACATGTTTTAACCCGCTTAAGATGCGTAAAAAATATAATAATAAACATAATCAGTATTTAAAATCAGGATTTCAATATCAGGATTTAAATACCGGTATTCGAATATCAGTATTCAAATACCGGTATTCGAATACCAGTATTCGAATACCGATATTCGAATACCGGTATTCGAATACCAGAATATTCAAAAACGATATTCAGAATACAGAATACCGAATATCGACCAAAAAAGCATTCGGTCGAATACCGAATACCAAACAAATCGATCTATTCGAATAGTATTCGAATACCAGACAAATGCATTCTGAATACTATTCAGAATACCGTGTATTCGAATACTACCCAACTCTGGTACACGCCAATTAGATTTTTTTTTCTAAAACAAAATTAAGAAAAATCCCTAAAAACACAAAAAATAGGTAACAAGAAAACCAAAAAGCCACGTTTCAAGATAAAATTAAATAAAAATAAAAATTAAAAAAAAATATTTAGGTTTTAAAATTTTAGCTTTAAATTAAGGAGATTCTAATAAGTCGTTTGACAATTTTGTTAACTTAGAATATTCATAATGAAAAAATATATATTTTTTTTAACTTCTAAAATGAAATCTTGTTGATATAAAAAGGACTTGCAAAAAAATTTAGGTATATTATTTAAACTTTTGAAAGTTATGACATTTAAAGCTTCTAAAAAATAAGGTATTTAACAATTAAAAACTGTTAAAAAATAAATTTAAGAAGTTTTTGTTAAAAAAAGTGTATTCCTTGAAGAATCCAGATAACAATATATTTCGATTTAAAAAATGAATATTTAATATTATAAAAAGTAATTTTGTAATACACACTTTGCGTAACTACGGCGGCGGCCTGCGCCAAAACAGCAAGTCCGGGAGTTGGGAAATGTCTCACTGAAATTTTTTTCCCTTTAAGGATGTTTTTTCAAATTTTATCTAGCTTTTTTTGTTTATCAAATACTTACAATTATTAAAACCAGGATTATAAAAAATACATTTTCAGAATTTTTCTTTAAATCCAAAATTGCAACAACCATATTTTTACGATAACAAGAACCATATTTTGCAGGGAAGTCACTTCTCGACTAGAGTATCCATCATCAAATAGATTGTATTAATTATTCAATCAAATTTATTTGACAAGAAGTTTAATTAGTATAAAACCAGCTTAGAAGTAACTACACTACTTGTATGTGCAGTTTTAATATAAGTAAAAGAAACTTGTATAATATTTTTTATTTCTATGTAAAGGTACGCGCATATACGACGGCATCGGACGGACGGTATGGATCGGAAATATAGTCTCAGGAAAATTAAAAGAAGCAGCGCACGTATTTGCGACCGGTAGGTATAGGATTTAAAAACCCGCAAAAATTAGCAAGTTAAATAAAAATCCGGTCGATATTTTTTCATATGTGCAATACAGATCGGAGATTACGTTTTTTTCTTTTTTATCTTTGGACAAACCACGAAGGCTAAAAGCTTAAATACCAACGTACCGTGGGTGTCTTAAGCGAGGTAAGAGGGAGTTTGTTGACACGGGACTTAAATACTTGAAGATTTGGGGGGAAGGAAAGACCTCCGCGGGCAGCAGGTTCCACAACCTAGAAACTCTAGGGATAAAAGAACGGACAAAGTGAGAAGTTCGGGGCCCGTCCAGTTGGACCGTATAGGGATGCATACGCGCTAAACCACGAGTTCCTCTGTTGGGAACCGTGAGTGGAGGAACTATACTGGACAATTCTTCAGAGCAGAAGCCATGGAAGTACCTATAAAAAAGCGATAAATCCCCACAGTTCGACGATGGGCAAGAGAGGGAAGCCTTTCCGTAAGTGAAGGATCATTAATGAGACGAATAGCTTTTCTTTGAATAGAATCAAGAATGCTTAGGGTTGTGGGGGTTGCCATGCCCCAGATATGAAAACAATATTCCAAGGGAGGTCGGATTTGGGACACATATAAAGTGTATAAATTAGAAGCGGAAAAATACTTTTTGGCTCAAAAGAGAAATCCAAGCTTTTTTGAAGCTGCCGTGGCTATAGATACAATGTGTTTATGCCAGTTAAGGTTACTTTCAAATGTGACGCCCACAAGATTGAAGGTGTCTTTGCTCTGTAAAACTTGGCCGCTTATAAGTAGAGGATGAGTATTTGATGACTCTTTTCGCGATTTGACAAGTATTTTGGCCAATTTTTTTCTGGGGGTTTTAACCCAGGGATTTTTAACCAGGGTTAAAAAGCGCTACTCTTTAAGATTCACTCATGACATGCATATGCGTGTGTATCATTTAAATTAACTAAAACTATTT
This sequence comes from Listronotus bonariensis, assembly GCA_014170235.1. Classification (NCBI taxonomy): domain Eukaryota; kingdom Metazoa; phylum Arthropoda; class Insecta; order Coleoptera; family Curculionidae; genus Listronotus; species Listronotus bonariensis. The sequence continues at coordinate 38,920 of JACEGR010006750.1, read as the reverse complement.
TTTCCGATCCGTACCATCCATTCGATGCCGTGGTATGTGCGAGTACCTTTAAGGGTCTCCGAAAGAAAAATAGTAAATAAAAAGCTTATTTCACACTGGCACAACTTTCTCTTTTCCTTACCGGATCTCCGGCCAAATCGTCAATCATCCAGTTAGTTAAAATAACGTTGTCTGTGTTGGTAACCTGCATGACATCTTTAGGAGAATTTATAACATGAATGTCTCTGAAAATGGAACCACCAAACACCTGGATGGTGAAAAATTGGGGTTTAGAATTGCTCCATCCACCTTGTCCATCCCAGTAAAGTTGTCCTTGTCCATCTATTAAGGAATCTAAAATTAAATTGGAAAAACTAATAAATCAGTGTTGAAGAAATAAAAAGGTTTAAAAAAATTAGGTTATTTAGTTGGCCGTATTTATTTTTACCAATGAGTGTTATAAGAAATTCTCACTTTAACATTCATATTACTGGCCACTATTATGAATAGCATACAAAGTTTCCTATAAATTTTAAAAATAATAATATACTCGCATGGGGGCCGGAAGGGGGTGCAATTGTTGTTTTTTGCCCTTTAAAAATGTGCCTATCTTTTTTATTTTTGAGGGACTTATAGGTAGATATGTTTTCTCTAGGTTTGCCAATTTTGGTCAATTAAAGTTAAACAGGACTGGACTTTTTTTAAATGATGCAATAAACCTCGTTGCAAAAAAAATGTTTTGTGCAATTAGGCTAATACCTTTATTTTTAATTAATTCACTGTTAAGTTTGGTCAACATCCAACTCAGTAACCATGGTAACCTTACATTTTTGATTTTTAAAGGACACTAGAAAAAGTGCTTTTTGAAATCGAGAGAAATGCATGCTTTATAGGGAGCATTATTTATCAAAAACAATTATAATTCCTAAATCCTTAAATTGTTGACAGATTCGCTTTTACTGAATAATTTTCCATAGTTTGTATACAAAAAAAACGTATTAGCTTAATGGTAGCTAAATCAGATTTCTTTTGAAACGAAGTTAAGTACAGTATTTTAAAAAAGTCCCGTAAGTTCCGTCCTGTCTAAATCTATTTGACCAAAATTGGCAAACCTAGAGAAAACATATACCTATTACCCTGCAAAAATGAAAAAGAAAGGCGCAACAGATAAAAAGTTAATTATTAGATAAAAAGTGTGCAAGTTTAACCCTGTTTAGCTTTTGGCGGAAGAAGCTTCTCTATTAAAATTTACTTAATGGTGGGTAGCCCACAATGCCAAATGGGGATTTACATTGATGTTCGGTTTTTTTTGTTTAATTTGTTTTGCTTTCCCACCATCGCCATCGGTGAGCGGTTAGTAAATTATATTGAGAATGAAATTATGCATGGAGGGTAAACATTAATTTTAAAGTTTATGAATTTAATACTAAAAAATTATAAAGTTAATAAATTATGCCGTATTTGTAAATACGCAATGTTTACATAAAGAATTATTGGTAATTAGGCAACCAGAATTATTATTTAACTGGTTTTGGTAGATACGACAATAATAATAATTTAAAACCGGTATTTCTATTGAGGATACGACAAGTTGATTTTGTATTGATAATGAAGGCATGGTATAAATATATCACAAACAACTAATACATTGTTGTTTGAGTAGAGCAGTATATATTTCTTACAATCTACATGTGTATCTTCTTTTTCTTAAAATATCTGGGTCGAATGTACCATTGTTCTCCAGGTTGCCTATTATTGATATTCTCATAAAAAAAATAAAGAGTGTCAATATTACAACACAATTAAAAACCTAACTTTTTAATGAGCATATCAAAAATAAGCCCCCTGAGGAAATGGGTACAGTCTCCCCAGAAATTTTGTGAGGACAAACATATAATATTTAAATCAAAAATCTCGAACGTCCAGAAGATAAGGATAATAAAAAGAACAATATTTGTTTGTAAATTGTAAGAAATATACACTGCCCTACTAAGAAAAGATCGTTTCTGCAAAAATTTACTTCTCAGGTTTTAGTTGTTTATGATATTCAGGGTGTTTTCTAACAATGGTACAAAACTTCAAAGTGTAAATCTTTATAGTATTTTATGAAAAAAGTTTTTCATAAACATATACCCGAAGTTGCTTTCTGACTGAGATACAGGGCGTTAAAATTTAAAAAAGAAACAGTTTTTTTCTAAATATTTTTGATATGCTTGATAAGCCTATTTGGATAAAACTTAGTACATTTATTTAAAGTAATAGGGCGCTAGTTTAGCTTTAACCAAATTGTTATTATTGGGTCCAATGCCGTCTCTGTGGGCACCACAACTTATATTATTAAGAATCAAGGTACGCCACTGACTTTTTACCATTTATATATTTTTTTTTCTAATTTTTTAAAGAATAGCTTTATTACTATTCTTTTACAACAAATAGTTCTCTTGACCTCTCGGGACCACCCAACAGAAACTTCGCAACCCCCAGGGGTCGCGACCCACAGTTTGAAAAACACTGTACCCACTATAATAATAGTCCTCTCGGTAGGACGATCATGGCAAAGTTAACGGAATATAACTATTATATTTCCTAAACTTTGATTATGGCGACTGTAAAATGGTCGAAGCTCGCTGAACATTGCCTGAACAGAACACCGATTTTAATTGAAGAATTTTATTATTTGCACGTGTTGATATACGCTAAATTTGTCCATAGTGATTTGATAAGACAGACTAAATGAATAAGATGCAATTTAAGCGATGTCGCCTTAACAATATGGCCGCTATTAACTGTGAAAGTTTGAAAACTCTTATTTGAAGGCCATTTAGATAAGAAAAATGACTATTTCCAATAAAATACACTACTGCTCGTTTATTTTAAAGCAAATACTTGTTTATTTTTTATTTTTGTTTATTTACTATGTCGTCTATGAATACTTTTTAGATTATAGATTAAAGTAGCTTTTTTCTCGGAAACGAAGCTAGATTAAAAAAAAATAAAGGGGACCAAAAGTTCAATTAATAATTGCTTAATTATAAAAAAATAAAACGTTAAAAAAGTCAGTGGCGTACTTTTCTTTTTCCTCAATAATATAAGTTGCGGTGCCCACTGAGACGCCACTGGACCCACTAAACATCAGGTTGGTACTAAATAAGTGCCTTATAACTTTAAATAAGGTCGCGGTTCGAATTGTGCTCTCAGCACTTACGACGTATAAACTGCTAACGTACGGTCCGATTTAAGTGAGCGCGCCAACGTCTGTTTGCAACATTAATAATTCGGACCACTTGTGAGTGTGCTTACAAATTCAGCAAGTTCAACATATCTTCACAAAGCATTTTTTGATATAAGCATGGGTGGAGCATGTGGTATAACTGATGAAGATGGAAAAATGTTTGAAGTTTCCGCAATCAAGAAAAGTAATGATTGATAATATATATTTTGGACGCTTAAAATCACGGACACAATACATCGATTTAAAAAAATGGCGCCAAAAAACCACGATGCTTACAATGCTAACGATCCGACCTGTGAGTACTGTCAGCACTAGGGTCTGACGTCACATGTGACGTCATAGCTTTCACAACGCTAAAGGTAATCGTGAAAAGCACATATTATCGGACTGCGTGTTGGTACGCTATGAGCGCTGTAAGTGTGATTTGGATCACGGCCTAAATGTACTAAACTTTATTCAAATCGGCTTAATGGTGAGTTTATAAAAAAAATTAGCATTTATCATTTAACATTTTACATTTAACATTTAAGACTTAGCATTTAGTAATTTAGACACTGTTCATAAAAATATTAAAATTAGATGTTTGGTCATGCGCATTGTAATGATATTTGACTTTTGACAGAAGACAGCCGCTTGCTTGTCAGTAATAACATTGATCCCATTACAAAAACTTTATTAATTTCACAATTCGGCGAGTCCATCTTTAACTTAGCGCAGATCAAAACAATAATAAAACCAAAATATATCAAATTATGACATTACAGAAAACATTCCGACATTTGACAGGTTTTGACATGCGCAGTCGAATTTTTATTTAGCATTTAATTTAAGAAGATAAAAGTTGGCCAACTCTTAAATGATAAATGTTAAATCCTAAATGTTAAATGAGTTTTATGAACGTCTACATGAATCACCATAAGCCGAACTTTTGTTAAATACTAAATGCTAAATGTTAAATGTTAAATTAAATGCTAAATTTTTTTATAAACCCACCATTAGCGTATTAAAAATAATATTTTTTAAATTATTTTAACGCCTTGTATCTCAGTAAGGAAGCAACATATGTTTATAGGAACTTTTTTTCATAAAATAACATAAGGAAATATTCCTTAAAGTTTCGTACCGTTGTTAGAAAACACCCTGTATTTATAGATGTTTTGTTTTTATACTAAATCAAGTTGTCATATCTTGAAGTGAAATAACGATTTGTGGTAAATATTTTTGTCGTATATACAAAAACCAATAAAATTCTATTTCTAGATAGCTAATTATTTACAAATTCTTTTTTTTATCAACTACGAAATTTGCAAATACGATGTAATTTATTAACTTTATGCAAGGTATTATTCACCTAAATTTATTATTGACCTCGTTATAGCTGAGCCCTACGGCCTCTCCTACGTTTTTTCTAAGAATGAATGAATTAATTTGTTTAAAGAATTAAGCGTTTAAAAAAAAATTAAAAAAGAATTGTTAAAAATATTGGGCTCTAATTTAATAATTAGTGTAAACATTACTGGAGCAATTAAAATCGAGATAATAACAAAAAAAAACCTTTTTTTGACATTTTTAGCTTTAAGACGCAGATACGAGATTTTATGAGATCTTTGACGCAACATTTAGAACGCCAAAAGGATAAATCAGTAATATGACTGAGCTAATATGGTCATAGATCTAAATTTAGAATTATTTGTGTAAAAAAACAGTTCTTATAAAAATACCTTTTTCTCCCCACACGACTAAACCCGTTCCATTGATGGTAACTAGTGGCCCATCCCAGTGCCTAAATCCAAAACTAGTATTGCCCCTAAAAACCAACTCAGCACCATCTGTCAAATTCAGTTTAAGCGTAACCCCTGCAGGAACAGATAGGTTGTCCAATATTATTTTTTACATGTTAAAGCACCTTCAACTTGGTCAAAAGTCTGAACTATACAGGGGTCAGCGATGGTATAAGAAACTAATACAATTAACACTATTGAAATGTGTGGTGATTTGTTCATTTTAATATAGTTGCAGTTTTTTAGTTTTAAGTAATATAATTTAATCGAATTAGTTTTTCAAGTATTTGTAATAAATGCTGATAAACCTGGCCGCTTAAGTGATTTTATTTATAAAGTATATACGTCACGTCAACAAAAGTGCTATTTAACTTACGTCATATAAATGTTTACCTCAATTAAAAGGTTCACAGGCATTGCGTAAGGATACGGTCCAACGCATATAGAACACTGACAGGTAGAGATTACGAATGTCGGAATCTGAACAAGGTGTCACATCGCTCAGTGAGTAGATATTTGGAAGAAGATGCCGAACTTAATATATTTTTTAAACAACTTAAAAGGACTGAATTTATATTTCCAGATATCCAATAAGAACGGAATAACTACCTCCTTTTTTTCTACTTTGCCAAGATAGAAATATGCAGCTTGATCTGTGGATCTATTTTATAATAGAGGAAAGTATCTTGCCATTTAATTGTTTTTTTTCTCAATTAAAAGGTTAACTTAAATTAGTAAAGGAAAAAAAATATATAATTCAGAAGGTTTTTATTTAAAAAAAATTATATGTACGATTTTTATTTATAAAATTAAATCTTTTTAAAACATTTCTTGAACAAGCTAAGAAGCAAACAAAGTTTAGGTTTTGGTATGGATTTTCAAGAACATATTAGAAACCATGGTTTTGTATTTGGGCTCATTCTACTTGTGCAAGAGTAAGATATTTTTTTTTGTATTAATTAGCTGCTACTATCTGCTATTTGTATGAAATTTAAATTTTAGTAATGGAAGGCCAAAAAAAAAAAAACAAGAAATATAAAGCGTTCCTCACACACATAACCAAATAAGCACTATCTAAAAAACGGTAAAAACATATACCAAACATTTAAATAAATAATGTTTAAACCATTTTAATGCTAAAACAATTAAGAATTGTCCATTAAAAATGTATAAAAACCAATAAATAAGTTAGAAATGTTACCTTGGAAAAAATATAAGCCTATACAGTTGTCTACGTAAGTTGGCCTCATATAAAAACCTTATTTATTATTAATTTTAACAAAAAAAGGTTATTCTTAATTAAAAGTTCTGCACGGTCTAAAACGTAAAAAGCAACCATCAGATATAAAATTGTATCAGTCATCTCCGAGGTTTGGTCAAAAATTGATCTTTTTTTCGTAAAATTAATAATAAAATAGTTTCCCATATAACGCCAACTTACGTAGACACACTGTATTCAATTTGCATAAAAATTTGCTTAAAAAAATTTAAAAATCTCCAAAAATTAAAAAGCTGAGTTGTCTATATAGAAAGCATCAAACTTGGCCTACTCTCTACGTGTCTTCAAAATTTAAGGTTTTCTTTTGATTTTCCCAGGATTCCAACATCAGATTCAGATTTTCTTTAAATATCACCTTGGAGTGCACCCTGTCAAATAAAAAAAACAAATCGATCCACACTAGCGGAAATATTTGAAGACTATTCTTTTACAAAATATTAACAGTATAATATACAGATTGTCCACGGATGGGGTTAACAAGAGAACAAATGAAACAAAAATTTCATTTCTCGAAAAAAGTCATTCTTCATAAATTTTTAATAACTCCAACAGTTTTATCAAAACCTTTTGATACCCCTGTAACATTAACAAAGTCATTCAAAACGTTATTTTAAATACATTTTTGTAATTATTTGCTTAAAAATGAAAAAAAAGGTAGTTTACTCTTCGTGAAAAATCATATTTTTCACGTTTTTGCGAACCCTGTATACAAAATCAAGATAATCTCTTCGTGAATCCTATTTTCTTTACAAGCAAAATTTGTTATGAAGAATGACTTTTTGAAAAATACATTTCTCGGTCAATTTGTCCCTTGGGGTTAACCAGAGGACAGTCTGTAAAACTTCCCCTTATTTTCAAGTCGGTTAAACACTTTTCTGTATTGTTAAATCCACCGATATTTCATTTGTTATAATTTTTTAAAAGCGCCGCAGATTTAGTCGAGATGTATTGGGTATTGTTATACAAGTAATAAAATTTAACTGTTTTTACATACTTTATTATACTTCCAAATAAAAAGAAATTTATAGGCTATAAATATTTTTTTTGTAGAAACCGCCTGCATGCTGCCCTAAAACAACCGAAAAACATTTTATTAGATCAAAATATTAGCCAATATTTCATTTTATACAAATTTGACCGGACTAATATCTTTTCACTCTAGGCTTCGTTGTGGTTTCATATGATTGACGAGATTTCGTGAGTTGAAGAAAAAGTAAACGATCAGTGCTTGTCTTTATCTACTAGCGGGCGTTTTGTCGGTCATCATTACCTTCACATCTATTTCGTAATCAAAACAAAAATTAATAAAACAATTAGAAAAAGTTCTATTCCATTCTTTCTAACCCCAATTAAAACGTTAATGAGCAAAAAAATGTCCTCATCCTCATTGATATTGTTTTTTGCGGAGTTCAATAGATTTGCCGTCAAATGAATTATATCTATGAGAGGGTACAATAAGTAGACGGGCACAGCGTATAATGACTTTAAAGAGTAGTAACCGATTAAACTGTTTTCTGTTAACCACGGTTTGTGCTTAAACCGAAAACCGGTTAGTCGATTTTTAAATATCGATTTACCGAAAAGCGGCTATTTGAGTAATCGTTTTTGAATATCGGTTAATCAGTCCAGCCAGGTTTTGATCAAAACCGAGAAATGAATATCAATTAATTAGATTTGATCGATTGCCATTTTAATTTTTGATCAAAAGAGAAAAACCGGCTATTTTATTAAATCAGATTTGGGTTAATTAATAATTTGCAATGCAGGTTTTTAAAATATTTATTCATAACTTTTATGATAACCAATACTTGCCAACTTTAAAATAAATTGACTGTTAACAAAAATAAAACTTAATAAATTTAATTAAAAATTAAAAACATTTTTTTTAAGTTAAATAATTCCAATTATTATACTAACATACAGTACAACAAAGAGATTCGCAGGGCAAAAAGGAAGTCCTGGGAACAATTCTGCGAGGAGATTTCAGAAACTCCCGTGTGCGCTAGAGTGCACAGAATCATGGCAAAAGAGGGTTCTGATCAAGAACCCGGCATGCTAAAGAGGTCAGATGGCTCATACGTGAGCACAACGGAGGAGAGCCTGGAGCTGCTAATAAGCACACATTTCCCGGGCTCGTCAATAATCACCAACTCAACAAGGCTAACCCAACCCACTGATAGGCCAAAACGCCCGAAGAAAGTGGATTGGAAAAAAGCAGCTGAGGTGGTAAGCTACAATTCCATCAGATGGGCCTTAGGCGAATTCCAGCCGTTCAAATCGCCAGGCCTGGATGGAATCTTTCCAGTGTTGTTGCAAAAAGGGCAGGACATCCTAATGCCACACTTATGCACAATCTTCAGAGCATGTGTAGCCTGGGGCTACATACCCAAATTATGGCAGAAGGCAAGGGTGATCTACCTACCCAAGGTAGGCAAATCCCTAGAAAGGACGCCTAAGTCATACAGACCAATCAGTCTATCCTCATTCCTGCTGAAAGCATTGGAAAAAATAGTGGATAGATACATCAGAGGAAGCACCCTTCATAGGAATCCTCTGAACAAGCGCCAATACGCATACCAACCAGGAATGTCTGTGGATCTAGCACTAGACGATCTAAACAGACTCCTGGCAAAGTCGATTGACGACAAAGAGGTGGCGTTGGCAACATTCTTGGATATAGAAGGCGCGTTCAACAACGTACCAACTTTCTCACTAATGAACGCGCTAAGGAAAAAAGGAATCCCCGACACGATCTGCAACTGGATCGAAGCCAGCCTGAGAAACAGGGTCATAAGATCCACCTTAGGCACAGTAACAATGGAGGCTAAAGTGGGGAGGGGCTGTCCACAAGGAGGCGTTCTATCGCCATTATATTGGGCAGTCCTGGTAGATGAACTTCTCGACAAATTGACTGGTGAAAGGTACAACTGCCTGGGTTATGCTGATGACCTCGTCATTGTAGTCAATGGGGGTCACCTAGAGCACATATCAGGCAGAATGCAGAACGCCGTAGACATCGTTGACAAATGGTGCAAACAGGAGGGACTCTCAGTCAACCCTCATAAAACAATAACAGTCCCTTTCACAAAAAGAAGAGCGCTTGAAGGACTAAGACCTTCCAGGCTCAACGGAGTGGAAATCCCCTTTTCAAAAGAGGTTAAATATCTAGGAGTCATCTTTGACCAAAAACTAACCTGGGGACCACACTTAAGCAAAGTCACTCAGAAGGCAAGAACTACCCTGGGTAGATGCCGAAGACTTTGCGGAAAGAATTGGGGACTCAGTCCGAAGATGAACCTTTGGTTATACAAAATGGTCGTCAGACCAATGATAACCTACGGGTCAATTGCCTGGGGTGCAAAGACGCTACAAAAGACGGCAATAAGGCAATTACAAAGTATACAGAGACTCGCTTGTCTATGTATTACGGGGGCCATGAAATCAACCCCTACTGCAGCACTGGAAGTGCTGCTCAATCTACCGCCACTTCACATCTACATACAGGGTGAAGTGAAAGCGGTACAATACCGTCTCAAACAAGGCCAGAGTCCTATCATAAGACAGGAAAGGGCCATACAATGGAGATTCAAGGAGGACCAAGAAGTCAACTCAGTGTGTGAGATGCCTTCAGACAAAATGGTACCAAGCTACTGGCTAAACAAAGGTTTTCAAACTTTAATACCAGACAGAAAGGACTGGGTGGCAGGGCCTCCCATTAAAGCCGACCTAATCTGGTATACAGACGGCTCCAAAACAGACCAAGGAGTTGGAGCAGGTATATATGGGGACAAACCAAGGACGAAAATAAACTTGGGTCTCGGACAATACCCTACTGTGTTCCAGGCCGAAATTGTAGCCATAGAACAATGTGCTAGGGAAATCATCAGAAGGAGCTATGAGGATAAAACCATAGTAATCTATTCGGACAGCCAGGCAGCCATCAGGGCACTCAGTTCATGCAAAATCAGCTCCAAGCTGGTGCGGGACTGCGTAATTGCCCTGGAAGAGGTGGGTGCGTCCAACAAGCTAACCATTGCCTGGGTACCAGGACACGAAGGCCACGAAGGCAATGAAGAAGCTGATAAATTGGCAAAGGAGGGGCTGGCAGGACAATGGTAGGTCCCCAGCCCTACTGTGGTATTCCATCATGCCAGGTAAGGTCATCCATTAGATCATGGATTATGAGGGAATCACAAGACTGGTGGATGAGAACACCAGGACAGCGTCAGGCGAAAGTGTTCATCAAGGCTTACTCGCCAGAATTTACAAAAGACCTTCTGAATTATAACCGGAAGGCAGTAAGAATAATAGTGGGTCAACTGACAGGTCATTGCAGACTGAATAAACACCTGGAAACTATGGGCCTGGCAGAAGAAAACCTATGTAGGTTCTGCCAGGAGGAGGAAGAAACCGCAGAACACGTATGGTGCTACTGCGAAGCCCTTTGTCGTCTGCGGTTTGCAAGGCTGGGTGAAGAAAAACCTAAAGCGGCAAAATATACCAAGGGGCCAGTTTCAAGCTTGTGGAGTCTGATTAAACAGACCGGCTTGGATAGCGTGCTCTAACCTATGGACGGAGGACACACAATAAACCTGAGCAGGTTGCAGTGCTAGAGGATATGCAATCCACCTCCCAATCTAATCTAATCTAATCTAATACTAACATCCCATAGAACATTTTTTGCTGGTCATGTACATTTAATTTACTGGCATTGCCAACACTCTTTAATGGCAAGGCATTGGCAAAAGGTATCAAAAAGACACGAAAGTGGGCAACTGGCCGTTATTGGGCCACGTATTGCAGATAATGTGATGGCATCCGTCATTAATAAGTTATGATGAAAAATCGTTTAGGACACAGCTCTCACAGTTCTTTTGAGGGGTGTGGTTTAGGATAATTTGTCATTAAATAAGTATTGCAAGTTTTATAAGTTGAATGTCCCAAAATTTAAATAACATATTTAGAATTTTTTAATTGAAAAAATGGAAAAAAGGCAGAAAAACTTTATCATTTAAAAATACATAATATAAATTTTTATACAGTAACAATAAACCATAAAAAATTTTAGGTAAGTATGTAATAAAATTTAAAAAAATAGTAAATTAAAAGAAAACCCTTTAAAATAGTAAGTATTCAAGGGACACTTACACTCAATTTTCAGATCCAAAACATAGGGAGAGATATTTTAAAAGAGTTAAATGTCAAAAAAACTATTAAATATATAAAATATTTTTTTATTAACACGTCTTTAAAACTTTTAATAAGGCAACGTCCTAATTTCATATTATTTTAGTAACTACAACTTAAAAGGTTTTAAACAAAATGTTTACAACTCCTAACAGTCTACTTGAATAACTCGCCTTCTCGACTAGCCATCACCAATTAATTACAAAACACACACTAATTAGGTGATGAATACACTTAATTATGTCTATTAAAAAACTCTTTTCTTTAAAAAAGAAACTAAAAAGCACAAAACACTAAAAAGCTAGAGGGATATTTTCTTTGTTAACTGCTTACAGCAGCTCACAGCGGTTGTTAGCGGCGTCAGGAGTTGTCTAACCACTGTCTAACAGGATGAAAAAACAAGGAGGGGGAAATATAGCCAAATTTGAGGTTAAAAGTCGAACAAAATTGACTAACTGATTACCAATAACAATAACAATAGTATGTGTGGAAAACCATGTGAAGGATAAATTTACCTGCCATTAAAGATATTGCGCATTTTTGTTTTAAAACTGGAGTTGCCATTTTTTAGGATATATTATTATTTTTGTTTTAAGTCATGTGTCATTGGCGGTAAGCGCTTTTATTTTTTCGATTCACATTACAATGACGTCAGCTGTTAGATAAGTTTGTTAGCAGCTGTAAGACAGAAGAATATGGATGTTGGAGGGGCGGATAACCATCTGAATGTTTTAAAAAGTGTCCGTCAAAAGGAGCAACTTAAGGTGGCGCCACAGTAGCCAGAGGAGATTTTTCAACCAAGGAACGCATTATTAGAGTGAGATACAAAATAAAAAGGACAGATAGATACAAAATAAAAAAGGAAAAAATACCAAAATCCCTTCACTGACTACAGTGGCGCCATCCCAATTTGCTACATTCCGATAGCCACTTTTTCAACTTGTCCGCCATAAAAGATGGTTATCGTCCCCTTCACCATCCATACAGAAGAATTAGAAAAATGTCCCTTAGAAAACGACGTAGAAAACAATTGTCAAAATCGTCAAATCTTGTATTTCGGCTAAGCGGGAAATTTGAATTTGTCACCTTCGGACGAAATTAATGTAGCTAATTTTATAATCATTTTATTGTTATTCTCTCAAAAATACATAATAAACATTTTGTTTGACCCAATTTTTATTTGCATGATTTGTAACAATAAAATGTTATGAAAAGGCCATTTCCTTTAAATTATGTAAAAACATATTTATAAGCGGCCCTTGAGGTTTTTTAGTTTTAAAATACGTTTTTAATTTTTCGTTTTGATAAACCGTTTTTGGTTGTTCGATTTTCAAATATTCGATTAACCGGTTTTAAAAGCGGTTTTTGGTTAAACGGTTTTGACTAAAAACCGGTTATTTTAAAATTAGTTTTACATTTTTTTTTGTTTTTTTCCAACTTTACTTATGATCCCTATGTTTACCGCTAATTTCTGTTTTTTATTATTATTTAAATATTTTTGACGCAATGTATACATTGTTTTTTACCTAATCATGAGTACCTACTTAAAATCTGAAAATACCTTTAAAAATTTCATGTATTTTTAATTTACCAGAAAATTTAAAACTATGTCATAAATACTTGTTTTTGTGATTAAAATCCAATAATTAAAAAACATGAAGGCTATCCATACTTGCTTTCCAGTGATTTTTACTTTTATATTTATAATTCAAGGAGTTTTCACTGCTTCACGTATCGAGGCAGAACTTAGAGCAGGTAATATTAAAATAGTTTTTGCAATACCTATTCCACCTATTCCAATCTTAAGATTGCCATCAGCTTTCCAATTTTACGTACAAGTTTATCTTGTTTTTTTTCATTTACATTTTCTACAAGACGTTATTTGTTGGCCTAATAGAGGACAAGTAAAAAAATAAATTATTAAAACAAAAAATCCTGATAAAAATTTTTGCCTGTAAAAAAAAAATTGCCGTGCACTTGTTTCTTTAAATATATGGGTGGCTATGTTTAATAGATTTTAACTTCGTAAGTAAAAGAAACCACGTCAAAAATATTTAAATAAAAAAAGGCTCAAAAAGTGTGCAGAATAAAAGAAGGATAACTAATAACTAAGAGTTTTTATTTATTTAAATTTAATTTTTATTATCTATGTTCACACTCGATAACATTAATTTTTGATTTCTTAAAACCTATTACTTATTGTGTCAACCTTCTTCAAAAAGTCAGTATTGGGAGCTGGCTTTACATTCTCTTGCTAATCCTTGTAACCCTTTTCTATGAATATAACTGTTTTTTTTTATTTTTAGGAAAAATATTAATTAATTTTTGAAAAAGTTCATAAAGCTGATTTAAGTGTTATAAATTAATTTTAATTTTATAATAAAATACCTTAAAACAATATAAAATCACTACATATAATAATTTCGTAATCGTAATTTAATATTTGGATCCCCTCTTTTCCATCCGTAATTAACACAATTTTACAGCGTGTCTTAAAAAATGTGGGCAATTTTTCAGATTTATACAGGGTGCCCAGTAATTGCCCCGACATACTTTAAGGGGTGATTCTACAATAGAAATTAGGAAAAAACATGATATGAAAATATTTCCTAAAAGCCTTAGTGTTTAAACTACAGGGTGTTTATAATAACTTTTATTTCAATTCAACAATTTTTAAATTCTATGAAAAACGCCTCCTATGCTTCAAAGAATATTTTTGGCATACAAGAAAAAAATTCCCAGTGTTGTCTACAAGGGGATTAAGGTAAATATTTTTGAAAAAAACAGAACGCCACTGCATTTTCCTAAAATAAACATATTTTTTAAAATTTTCAATAATTTAAGGACAAATTTGATCTCTTCACTTTTTATTTTATTTGATGTACTGTGTTCGCGTAAATAAATAAAGAACATTTTTCTGTATGGTTAAATCCCTATCCAATTAGAAATAAATATTAAAGATAATTTTTTACTGCAGAATTTAATAAAAGCGATACAAAATGACAATGTCGCGAAGTGGTTTTTATTTATTTACGCGTAAACCGTTCATCAAATAAAAAAAGTCACAAGATCAAATTTGTTCCAAACTAAATGGAAATTTTAAAACATAATTTAATTTTTTCAAGAAACATTGGCGTATTATTTTTAAAACATATTTACCTTTAACCCCTCATGGACGACACTAAAGAATTTTTTTCTAGTATGCCAAAAAACGACTTCTGATGCAAAGGCGACATCCTCATTTTTTTTTTTTAATATCTACACACACTGCAAAGAAATCATTGAAAAAAATAAATTAAATCTAGTTGGAGCTATATTAGCCGTTTATTGCCACACTCCAAATTTTATTAAAATTGGAAAGGATATATTTAAAATATTAACAAAAAACCGTTTAAAAAAAGCTGAACATCCTGCATCTGTGGAGTAATGCATTTCCGTACTTATGTATATACAGTGTGGGCCAAATCAAACTTGCACATTTTTCAATTAATAATTTCTTTTTATCTGTTGCACCCATCTTTTTCATTTTTAAGGGGATAATAGGTAGATATGTTTTCTCTTGGTTTGCCAATTTGTACTACTAAATGTACTAAATGTACGGAACTTTTTTCCAAAATGATGCATTAAACTTCGTTGCAAAAAAATGTATCCACAACTGGGCTAATACGTTTATTTTTAATTAATTATCTGTTAAGTTTTTTTAGCATGTAACTCAGCAATTATGGTAACCTAACATTTTTGATTTTCAAAGGACACTAAAAAAGTTCTTTTTTAAAATCGAGAAAAATGCATGCTTTATGGGAAGCATTAATTATCAAAAATAATTATAATTCATAAATCCTTAAACTGTTGACAGATACGCTTTTACTGAATCATTTTCCATAGTTTGTCTACAAGAAAAACGTATTAGCTTAATTTTAGCTAGATCAGATTTCTTTTGCAACGAGGTAAATATTTTGGAAAAAGTCCCGTAAGTCCAGTACTGTCTAAATCTATTTGACCAAATTTGACAAACCTAGAGAAAACATATCATACTATTGGCCCTTTAAAAATTAAAAAGATAGGCGCAACAAATAAAAAGTTATTAATAATTAAAAAGTGGGCAGGTTAAATTTGGCTCACCCTGTATAATTCCTGTTGTTCTGATGTAAAAATAAGCACTTAAATTTTCCTAACAACATTCTGCAACACTCTGTAAAATAACTTTTTTTTCTAGAATGTATCGTATCAAACTTTACCGAAGTGTCCGCAGCTGTCAAAAACTGTGAAAAAATCATTCTCGATAACATAATAGTACCTGCTGGTAAAACATTAAATCTTGCTTTAAGAGATGGCGCTAGGCTTTATTTTAGGGGAATTACCACTTTTGAATATGCTGAATGGGCTGGCCCTCTGGTGGCCATAAATGCAAC
Organism: Listronotus bonariensis; assembly: GCA_014170235.1. Classification (NCBI taxonomy): domain Eukaryota; kingdom Metazoa; phylum Arthropoda; class Insecta; order Coleoptera; family Curculionidae; genus Listronotus; species Listronotus bonariensis. Next base: position 23,050 of record JACEGR010006750.1, on the reverse strand, counting down.
GAATGCTCTTATTGCTGGAGAACCAGGTAAATAAATTATTTTTTTCCCATGTCATACATACACGCAAGTAAAGGTAAATATTTAATTTTAGAATAATTTATTATATACAACTTACATTTACCTTATATTCGGAGTCCAGTCAGATTTTTTTCTTTATAATATTCCCAATAACTACTAAGCGAACGCTTTTACTTTTAACTTTTTACTTTATTTGTTTTGTTGTATCAGATATAATCACGGTAACACGAAAAACAATGTTGTTGGTATGTTCCGAGCAAGCTCTGGATTATGCGTTGGATATTATACAGATTTTTGAATTATCAATTCCATGTCCGATAAAGTATGTAGTATATTTTTCTTATTATTTTAAACCTTGCACAAAATATAACTGTTAGTAAAACAGCATTAACTTTTCTAACGAACGCTCACAATTTTTCTCACGTACCTAAATCATTCTGTATTGTAACATGCAGCACCACAAACGTTATACCGATTCAGCTAGAATAAAAGGTATATGTCGACCAGTAAAGGAACAACAACGCAAGCACTATTTGTAATCCTATCTAAAATGTTTACATGCCGGCATTCGCGTTAGTCCGTCTCCTTTCTACGCATTTCTGTGTAGCAGAATGTGTATATAAAAACTATTATCTCCAAACTACCCCTATAAACGACGCTTTTAGATAAACGTAAATTCCGAACCACAAGCAACGGTACAAGATGCGCACTGACGGTCACTTATTCAATTACTAACCGTAACATGTCTTACTTAGTTTTTCTCATATCATGAAAAACAGTGTACTTACACTGGAAAGGTAGTTAAATGAGCGCAATGGGATGATCGTGTTGATAACACAGCCCCACCAAAAAAAGTTAGTGGTCCGAAAGACTAGACCATCGTATCTTTATGTTTTTTAGGTCGCTGAATTCAAATCTGGGGTCGGCTTGATCCCATCAGGTCATGGTCAAGGTTATTTCAAAGTCAAATCATCAAAATTCATCGAAAATAGGCCACAAAAGTAGTATGGTAACCTCACATTTTTGAAATTAAGAATTTTTGAATTTGAGTTTAAAACCAAATATTCTGTCCATTTAAAAAACAAAGTTAATGATGGTGGCTCAAAGACAAAACGTCGGATTTTAAATTTAGTGACATCATTTTATAGAACAGAAAAAGTGGCAAGGTTAATGTGTTGTTGGTTTTAAAATATCTCTTTAAATAAACCGAGAAAACATAAAAACTGTTTCGCAAATTCTCGGTTTATGCCGGATAATTCCGGAACGGCTGGAAATTTTTAAATTTTTAAAACGGAATATTGTTAAGTATAATGCGCAACTTTGCCCTAATTTAACCAACCCTGTATCTATTAGTGTTTCTGAGGTCCCAATGGTGTTTGTCGAATTTGTAACAGCCTGTATTTTCAATAAAATTTAATGAGTTGACCTAGAAATGACCCTGACCATGACCTAATTAGATCAAAATGACCCCGGATTTGGATTCAGTGATTTCAAAAACATAAAAATATCACGATTGTGGTCCCTTTTCGATAAATTTTGATGATCTGAACTTGAAAAGACCTTGACTCTGACCTGATACGGTCAAACCAACCCCAGACTCAAATTCAGCGACCTCAGATGCGGATACAGTAACCCCAAAAACAAAAAAATACCCTGGTCTTGTCTTTCGGACCTTTAACTTTTTTAGTTGTTGGCCGGGATTAACCTTAAAATGACCTGGGCCTTGACCTGATAGGGTCAAACCCACCCCAGATTCAGATTCAGTGACTCCAAAAACATAAAGATATCATGGTCCAGTCTTTTGGACCACCAACTTTTATTTTGTTGTGAGGCTGTGTAATCTATTAAAGATTCAAGTATGATTCCATATTTTATTGTTTTAAATCAAAAAGCCAAGACTTTTTTTTATAAATAAACTTCTTATCCATCCATCCTATTAGGATATAATGGTATTACCATCATATTCTAAACTAGACTCTTTATATTGAGAAAAGCACCTGAACAAAATGGCTTGAAATGTCAGTAACACTAGTTACCATAATAAAAATTGGTTAACAAAGTCAAAATCATAGTTACTTACTAGGCATGTTTTTTAATATAAAGTGTCAAGAGTATAGTAAGATCCTTTTTTCTTTATTTATTGCAGGTAGTATCCTCGACGGACAGGGTCAACTCTATTGGGATGGAAAAGGAGAATGGGGTTCCCTAAAACCAAAATTTTTCATAATTCAACTTCATGATTCTCTTATCAGAGACATTTATGTTTTGAACTCGCCTGTTCATTGTGTTTTGCTTGCTGATTCTACCAATGTTCAACTGATAAACTGGGTCATTGATAATAAACAAGGCGATGAGGTAAAACAAAGCATTTTAGAAGTGTTTATTCAAAAGGACCAAATGGCAAACTCGACCTTAACCTTGAAAACGGTTGTGTTTTTTTTTGAAGTTTTAGGTTGTATAGGGCGTCTAATTATTTAAGAATCCTATTGGTGCCACTTTGGCACCATTGAGCAATTAAAAATATTTAAAATAACTATATAAAGATAATATGACTGTGTTATAGATGCTTTTATTGGTCTTTAAGGTTGCTAGATACAGGGTGGCCGCCTAGGTATCCGAGATACTTTGGATATAAACTCTATGACTAATTTTAAGCAAAAATAATGTGCAATGCTAGTACCACCGGGTCAGTTATGGAATATCAACAACAATACCTAAACCACCGTCTTCCAGACAAGCAAAGGTTTAGTAGAACCTTTACCAATCTTTTATTACCAGGTCCATTATCTAAACCGACTTGTGAAAGGAAACTTATGCGAAGAAACAATGCTGTAGAAGCTCTTGAGAAAATGAGTATGATCCTAGTATTAGTATAAGAAAAAATTCTGTACTTACTGGACAAGCTCGGACTGCTGTGCAAGACACTTTGAGAGAAAACGACTTATCTCAATATATCAAACAAATAAGATTATCAACCGGTAGAAAGACTTCTTCCCACAGATCTGCCACACAGAGTTCGTATTTGTAAATGGTGGAGCGATCATTTGGGTTCTCCTTCAAGAACCTTTTTCTGTGACGAAGCTACATTTACAAAAGATGAAATCAACAATTTCCACAAAGAATATGTGTGGGCAATTGAAAACCCTTATGCTGTTTGAGAAACCCATTGCTATAGAAGATTTTTCATAAACGTTTGAGCGGCAATAATAAATAATAAATAAGTCATCGGAACAAGTTGTTTCGAAGGAAATTTAAACAGTAGCGGGATTTTTTGAATAACGATCTACCCCTACTACTGAAGAACGTTCCGCTATAAAAAAGAGGGACTATGTTTTTTTTACATGACGCTTCTATTATGGAAGAATGTCACATATTTCCTAAATGAACAGCATCCAAATCGATAGATCATGGTGGTCCCATTGCTTGACCACCGTGATCTCCGGATCTCAATCCGCTAAATTTTTTTATGTGGGAACATGTGAAGACACTTACCTATTTAAGGAATAAGCTTTATAAAAGGATCAACTCATCCAGAAGATTCATGCAGCGTTTTATAAAATGAAAAATAATTTGAAGAATCATAACTGGGAACGAGAGCTGCGACGAAGGATTGAATTATGCATTGCACAGGGCGAAGGTCATATTGAAATTACATTTTCTCTTAAGCTTTGAATTCAAACCCAATTTAAAAATCGTTAGGAATTCGTAAAAAGTAAATAGTAAGCAGTAAACAGGCCACCCTGTATAAATCCAAAGTCTAAACATACAAAGTGAATTTAAGTTGGCATAACAAATGCACCCAATGTTCTTCTCTGGTACCACCCAAAGCTCTTTTGATACATCTCTACAAGCTATACCTATACTATAATTATAATTTGAATTTAGTCACTTTAGTAATAAGACCAAGGTCTACATCATTTTCATTTCTTTTAGGATGTAGCAAAGGATGGCAAATATGGTCATAATACAGATGGTTTCGACGTCTGGAATTCAACTGACATATTACTTAAAAATGCCACAGTATACAATCAGGATGACTGTGTAGCTTTGAGATGTGGTGAGTAAATTCTTTTGAGACTTACAATAGTTCACGCCCTGTTTAAAGCTAATAAATCGTGAGATCGTCTAAAATCTATAAAACAGTTTTTCTCGACTTTTTCGTATTATCAATTACCATAACTCACAGGCTCTTAAATACTTATTTTCTTAAGTTTTTGCTCAAATTAATACTGTTAATGTTATTGGCTTTAACTTACAAACGCCGGAAAATAATTTTCGATAGTTATTACACAAGTGCATCAAAATTATCGATAATTTTGCTTGAAAACGTATTGCCTAAAAACTACTAGAGTTAGTTTACATATTTTGGCGAAAGAGCCCGACTCCCAAGGAGGAAAAATTACTCGAAGAAAGTGAAACTATCAAATGAAGGAATATTTCACATTCAACAATAAAATTAAAAACATGACAGTGCAATTTTTGATTTTTACTATGCAATTATCGCTGTAATTAAGCGATAATTGTCAAGTAGACAAATGGGTGAGTGTAATTTTCAATAGATCACTATGCAGTTCTATACCGTCTAGTTGTTTTTTTCACCACTAAATTTAAATAAATCACTTTTTAGGCCATGACTATATCCATAACAGATTGTTAAAATTTTGGAATTGTACACTTTCTATCCTCCTTAATTATCTCTTTTACTTATCAAACAATTCGCGCAAAATGTGTATAAATCAGGAGCGGTCATATTAACTTTCCGATCCGGGAGTATATCAACATTAAATGCCCATATTTGCAGTTACGTGGGTAATTAGTAAAATTTCTAATTTATTTACAAAGGAAGTGGATTAAAGGCCCGGCCCCCTTATGACCGCCCCTGGTTCAAATGCCTTCTATTCTCTTCGATTTAATTTTGGACTGGGGTAATTGAACTAGTGGCAATAAAAATGTAAATTTTTGATACTCTTTTAATTTAACTTTAAAAATCTAAAGCTAATTTTATTGATTTTATTTAAAGTCCCATCTTAGTTTTTGTTGTATCTCTTTCCTTGTAACCTATACCCTATCTATCATCTCCTTGTACAGTTTACAATGTTTTAACGAATTTCTACATTTTGTTTGAAAAAGTTTTTTGTGTTTTCTTTATTTGTACTAGATGGACAATGACAAGGTTCATACAGTGTTTTTACGTTAAACTGTCAATAGTATTTTAATATATTTTTTTCAGGCTCTAACATTATCGTTGATGATTTTTACTGTCATGGAGGTCATGGCCTTAGCATTTCAGTAGGCTTTAGCAACCACTCCGTAGCACTTAACACTCTTCGTAACGTAAGAATTATTAACTCGGTTCTTCACAGTGGCGAGAATGGGATCCATCTTAAAACACACGTCGATGCCGGGACCGGATTAATGGACAAAATTACTTATGAAAATATCACGTTTAAGGGTAAATATTTAACGGCAACCATTATAAATATAAACAAAATTAGCCTTTTTTTAGTTAAAATAGGCAAATAAAAGCATTTATTTTCTAGCGACGGAACGATATTTAGAAAAAATTGAAACCATTTTAGTTTGCCCTCTCTCGGATGGTTTTAAATAGTTTAATTTATGCTTAATACTCATTGGTATTTAAATAATTTTTAAAAAAATTTTCAAGGCCAGATATAATTTAAAAATTATGACGATGGTCAAAAATAATGGCATAATTGGTTTACTAAGGTTTGGACCCACTTAATTGCAACGAGCCCGCAGGCGTGCGTTTCGCTGGTAAAATAGGGGGATGCAGTGCAAAAAGTTTTGTATTTAATAAAATTGCGGTATATAAGTCAATTATAACACGATTTAAATTACACATGATCGTAAAATAAACCTTTACAAAGAAAGAACCACAGTTTTAAAGTTTGGTCACTCATAACCGCACCGTGCTCGACCACATACCCTGCACTGCATTTTAACAAGTGAACACCGGTTGTACTTCGTCGTTGTCGGTTACAATGCATTTTTAATTCAGTAAGTTTGCATCGAACTTGTGATGTTTATAGTTTATTTAATTTCTCGGAATATTCTTATTAAAAAAAAACAATTTATTCATAAGTTTTACTAACGTATTATTTACAAGATGTAACAATAAAATTAATTTTAAATTTTTCAATACTTATTAAAAATTACTTTTTCCTGTATTTGTGTTGTTTGTTGCTAACCTTAAACTACTAATTTTTTGTTATTTTTATACGTTATAAACTGTAATAAAAGATTACGCCCGGTAAACTTAAAGATTAGTTCGGGGAACATCGGCGCTATCCGATTAACCTATTTTATTGGCTGGGCATGCTTCAGACCATGCGATGCAACGTAAAATGTCAAAATTAAAAATGTAAACAAGTCGCACCGAGACACTGCTCCGGTGCGGGTCTTCTGGGGCATCGGTGCGGTTATGTGTGACCAGACTTTTACCTATACTACACTTAAAGTTTGGATAAAAAGAACAGAGATAAGTAGAGAAATATGTTTAATTTAAACATAGAGATATACATACATAAAACAATGGACTCAACTTGATAAAAATACTTTTTATATTTTTGAGGGCATGAAAAGTGATTTTGCATTTTTTCTCAATTAATATAATATTTTTTCTCAATTAATATTAATAATCAAGCTACTCCAAATTCCATCAAAAAATCAAGTGGGTGTAATATGCTATTGCGTAACCTGACATTGGTCCAGCGCAGTACCAATTGTGAGAAACAAAAATCAGAAATTTCCTAAATTTTAAATTTAAATATACATATTGGCGCCATGCCGACGTCTTATATCGCACAGATCGTTTAACAAAACCTACCCTAGTCTAAAAGTGGATCATTACGGAGATACAGAGTGTTAAAATTTTAATCTAAATTAAGTTTTTTATAAATAATTATGTTAATATTTGTTATTTATTATCAAAATTTCGACTACAAAAAGTTTTGTGGGGGTTAAAAAGTAAATTCTGCTCTCAATTTTATTGAATACTTTTATGAGATACTCTGTATTAAAGTTCTAATAAAAATTATTATTTTTTACCATATTTTGTCCAAGAAAGAAACACATAAAAATCTTTTTTTTAGTTTAACACGCTTTATCTGCGAAGCAACGCATTTTGGACTTATGTTTATATAAATTTTATTTTATATTATTAATGGTAGAATCAGCCTTTAATTTTCTTCACAATATTTTGTTACACCCTCTATTTAACATCGTTTATACATTCCATGCTTCTATTTAATTTTAGATCAAGTCAATTACGGAATCAACATCCAACAGAACTACCAAAATCTTCCTTCTAATTCAAGTTTCCCGTCAGAACCAAAAAATAATATTCCTATAAAACATTTGGTTTTTAAAGACATTTATGGACAAGTAGAAGACTCAGCGGTTCCAGTTTACATCTTGTGTGCAGATGATGGATGTTTCGACTGGATTTTTAGCAACGTACTTGTAAGCGGAAAGAAAATAACAACTGCAACTATGAGGACTTCTCTTGCTAAATTACTTTTTTATACAGGGTGTCCAAGAATATGTGGACAATCTCTCGGATTCATATAAAATACATAAAAAGAATGTGACAAGTTCCTATTATTTTGTTTTCTAAAGTCCCTCTTTACAGAGATATGTGCTCTTAAGGACACCACTGAATATCGTACTTGTATACGGAAAGAAAAATAGGAACTGCAACTATGAGCCTAAAGACTTCTGTTGCTAAATTAGTTTTTGTTTTTTATACAGGGTGTCCAAGAATATGTGGGGATTATCTTGGATTCATATAAAATAAATAAAAATAATGTGACAACTTCCAATTACTTTTTTTCTAAGTCCCTCTTTACAGAGATATGTGCTCTTAAGAAAACCACTGAAAATTATACTAATAACAACTGCAACTATGAGCCTTAAGACTTCTCTTGCTAAATAAGTTTTTATACAGGGTGTCCAAGAATATGTAGGACATCTTTTGGATATATATATATAAAGTACATAAAAAGAATGTGACAAGTTCCTATTTTTTTTTCTAAATTCCTTCTTTACAGAGATATGTGCTCTTAAGGACTAAAAATCGTAGGTTGTAAGCGGAAAGAAAAATAACAACTGCAACTATAAGCCTTAAGACTTCTCTTGCTAAATTAGTTTTTTTTTGTACAGGGTGTCCAAGAATATGTGGTCAATCTCTTGGATTCATATAAAATACATAAAAAAATGGGACAAGTTCAACGGACAAGTTCCTTTAATTTTTTTTAAAGTTTCTCTGTCCAGAGATATGTGCTCTTAAGAACACCACTGAAAATCGTCCTTGTAAGCGGAAAACAAAACAACTGCAACTACCAGCCTAAAGACTTCTCTTTATTTATTTACTTATTTATTTACCTACGGTTTACACCATTTTATAATATTTGCCTAATTTAACAGTCTTTAAGAAAGAACTCACTAACTAACCTATTTCAAGGATATAATTAATAATTTAATAAACAAAAATATTGAACACTACAATATTGACATTTAGTTATGAGGAACAAAAATTACAATTTAGAAAACCAGACATCTAACTAAGTTCTATGTACAGAATAACAACGGTCTTTCAAGATGATTCTAAATCCAATAAAATTCAACGACCCATTATTGGATAATGCATGCTGTAATTAGTTACATGAAATTCAGGGTAAAACAAGGTATTTGATCGCGTCCTGTGGCAGGTCAAAAATTGTAATTTGCTTAGCAGATTCTCTTGAAAATTAGTTTTTGTTTTTTATACAGGGTGTCCATGTTTTTTTTCGTAGCAAAACTACTTTATTATATTTATGTTTTACCCATCTATTATTGATCTGTAATACCTTAGAAACAGAATATGTTATGGTAGCAATAATACCTGCTATAACACCTAGGGCATTATAAGCGGGAATTATGATAATGCCCGCTTATAATGCCCTAATGCGCTAATATGGAAATTTTATTGCTTATCCAATTTTATTTCTCTCACAATAAAGATCAAGTTTATACAAAAATAAATTTTAATATTTGTTCTGCTTCCAAAACTTTAGACTTCTTCGGGACGTATCCTTTTGACTTAACTTTTAAAAAGATATGAGACTATGGTATTGCGAAATGTCTATATTTTCATAGACCATCAACGTAGACCTTAGGGTGGAATACTTGGTCCAGAGAGAGTTCGGACTGTATTTTTCCGACTAAAAAAATAAAGTTTGTTAAACATATGTATTAAAATAAAATCAATAACTTACCAGTTCCTGAAAATATGCCATTAAAACGGTTTCGGTTATTTGAAGATTTGAAGAATTGCGTTCGCATCTTTCCAAATACCAAATATGCCATACTCCCGATCATACTGTTGCCTTGATTTAACTGGCAAAAGATTTTCGGTCGCTTTTATGGCCTTTTCTCTTATATTTTGTGGAATTTCTTCCATTTTGAGCAAATCGTTAAATAAAAATGCCAACTGACTAACTGATAGAAACATCAAAGTCAAACTTAACACCAGTCATTATCTACTTACGTATACAGGTACAGGTGCAACTTATTTTTTATATTGCGAATAAATAATGTAATTAGTCATTGAAAAACTCTTTTTGGGTAAAACATAAATCAGGTCGAAATCTAGCCCTCGGGCCAGAGGCCCTCGGGCTATTTCTGACCTTCAGGGCATTATAGTCCTAGTAACGCCCTTGATACATAAATAGCTATTACGGCTCATACTTATAAAAATAAAAATAAAATGCCAATTTTTTAATAAAAAAATCCATCCCTCTATAAAATAAGTAACGGACCCAGAGCAGAGATGTTACAGGTATAGTAAAACTTGTGTTAACGATCACCCTCTTTTATCGTTTACCTGTGTTATCGGCCGCTTTTTAGTTAACTAAAACCAAAGACAATTGTAGTTTAGTAAAACTACAATTGTCTTTGCTGAAACCCTATTATACAGGGTGGCCGCCGATGAAGGCAAAAATGATTCTGTTTACTTTTCCAAATTCCTAACGGTTCTAATTTTATTCATTTAAGAAATCCGGTTTAGTTAATAGAGGAGCTGCAGCATATTTGAAATACCAGTTTGTTTTTTTGGAATTAAATTAAATTAAAAAAAATGGCTTGATAAAAAATACATTTTCTATTTGAAAAACTAATAAACTTTAATATTTATCACTATCAAATAGAACAAAATCCAGGAACTTTAATTAAAAAAAGAACCTCAAACTAGCAATTATATTAATTGACTTAAAGTGCAGGTAATTTGGAATATAGCATTTCGTGGGTTCCAAATTACATTCACAATTTTTATAAATATACCGCTAACACTTTATTTTAGCAACAAATATGTTTCAGCAGCGGTTATTTGCGTCTTTTTCCACCTATTTCTCTTTTTGTATTTTTGAGCACATACAACCTTTAGTCACCGTCCAATGACGGAGAGTGACGGTGCTTTAGTATTCAAATTAATAACATACCATTCTAACCTAAAATGGCATTTCAAATTTTCAATTTTAGAAATATTTACAAAATCAAAGTTAAATCATAAACTAAAAGGGTCACCTAACAGATTAAGTAATTACACTAAAGATTTTACGTACTGTAGTAAATATTATCATGAGTTGCATATTTACCTAAAAGTTTTCAAATCTGTATATTCATCGGGGCTAGTAGCCGGAATCTTAAAATTGCGTCCTGTTTTAAATGCTTGGGAGCTTAGTGTGTCTAACGGCGTTATGTTTATAAGAAAAAAACATTTATGGCCTTAATAGTTATTTCGATGTCGAAGTATTCCAAATTACCTGCAGTATCCCAAATATGCTGCAGTTCCTCTATGTATAGGACGATAGCTTAGCATGCACTTAAGAATTTAGGTTTTGTCAAAAAAATAATAATAATAATAGATAGAATATTTTGTTTTTTTTTCTAACCATAAATTATGATAATTTTCCACGTTTCTTTAACATTTTTTTAATTTTTGGATTTATTTGTTTTAATATGAAAATAGCAATCTGTCAATATTTAAGAAGGCCAGGTAAAGCAGTAGCAAGTATTACCAATATAGTATAACTCTTTTTACCTGTCTGTACTTGAACAAGTTTTATGTTGCTTATAATTATAACTGTTTTTCTTTTCGTATTTTTGGGTCTTCGACCTAGGTCCCACCACGGCTCCCCTCCCCAAGTGATGTGCTGCAGCCCTATAGGCTTATTGTACCTTGACCAAACTCCTTCTTATCCACACGCAATTCATTCCATAACTTGGATGAGTCTCTCTTCCTTGACCTCCAAACAGTGCGGACGTTTGAAGAGAGCTACATAGCTTTCCTGGGGTGGCGACTGAAGAAGTTGTACGGGCGTTTTGTTTTACCCTTGGGGATCAATAAAAGATTTACGCTAAATTGATGGCATCTTTCTTCTGGAGGTAAGCGCTGTAAGTGAAAATTCCTATAGCGTGATGTTTTTACGTAGAGTGGTGAGCACGTGTTTACGTAAAGGCCGTGGACGGGGGCGCCATCTGCGGGAAGTGTCAGTAGTGACAGTGACAAGTTATGCACAATACCAGTAGCAGCTCTTGGTTTGACAGCTGTCTTTTTATGCATCGCATCGATTTATAAAATTATTTTTTTATTTCCATCGACGAAGCCCTTGAAAGCATAGTCCGGAAGGGGGCAGCTGGTGAATTGGGCCTGAACGGACCAAAGCCAAGAACAAAGAATAGAATAGAATGGATGAGAAGAGCACTGGATGCAGTCGGCGTTTACCCATCCAAGTTATGGCCACGCTCCCCGTTGATTGACGCTGCCAAACCCCCTCTCCCGGTGCAGCAACGAGCGCAAGTAATTTTTAATTTATTGTTATTTAATGAAAGAAAAAAGTTCACTTATTTTTTAAACAACATATCAACCACATCATAGTAATGAATGGAAAAAACTACATGGGTGCCGTTGTACACTCGGCCGCAACTATTTCGAAATCAGTTATAAAGAGGTAATATTTTGGGGTATTTATTACGTTCATAACGTACACTATCCATGTTTGTTATATCAAGTTTTTCTTTTTAATATAATGATATACGGCTGCCTAAGAAAAAGGAGCAGTAAATTATGGTTACTAGCTGTTGAAAATACGTCCATGTTTCGGTTTAAATAAAACATCCACTAAAATAAATAAGGTACATATATTTGGTAGGTACATAATATATTATTTGGTTTAGGTAAGGCACTAATCCCATATTTACAATACTAAAATAATAAAATATACATGTCTGTACAAAGATCTATCTTATTGGTTTAAATATTAAGTAAATATAAGTCATATAAGTCTAACGTTAAGCGGTAATTTCCTTAAATAAAAAGAACCAGATTATGTAACTAATGGCCTATTACGACAATTTTTAGGTCCGTAAACTATCCTCTTTTACACGGTGTAAACAAAAAATAGTAGAAAAAAGGTATACATAACTTTAGACGTATTTTTTTTTTAAATCTAAACATATAAGTACAAAAATTACTACTCTAATTTCAGTTGGATACTCCAGTTAAACCCTAAATTAATTAATCCACATAATAAGTTGGTGTACTTAGTACAAAAAGTTCACTAACCTAATTGATTGTGGCAGTGTAAAAATAGTCTAAAGACAAAAGAGCGTCTGGCATTATTTAGACCCTAAATAAGGGCTCAAAAGCAAAATAGATAAAATCTACTTTGGATCTAAAATAAGTTGGTCAGTGAAATATAGTTTAAAAACTGTAATCTAAGGGTTCGCCAAATCCATAAAACCAAAGCACCTGAAGTCTCATAAATTTTAGACCACAAAATTTTTACACAATAGATTAACCTAAATCCATTCCGTAATGGCATTTTACTTCTAAGAGATACCACTCCAAGCTTGACCTGACAAATTTGTGTGAGATAATTCATGTAAAAGGAAAAGAGTTTTTTTGCCACAGAAACTTTAAATCTTTTTTAAAGAGCATCATTAGTCTTTCAGTTATTGTTAAAGATAATGCTCCAGTTAACAATAAAAAGTTTTCAAATTACATTTTGGATTCGACTCGGCAATTATAACTGTCCTTAAAATTTTAAGTGAAAATTTTTGCTTTTTGTAAACTGCTTAATGTGGATGATTCAGAGTTTATAGTCCAAAAAATTATAATAAATATATCTAAAAATTGTTTTATTATAAAAGAGAGCAAAACAGACAAAATACATATAATCAATTATATGGATAATTGATAAGCAAAACATATAAAGTCCTGGGTTTAAAAGCAAAATCGACAAAATCCATTTTTAAAATTTAAAAAAGGTATTGGTGATCCAGTGGCAAAGTTGAATATTTTTCGTCAATAATTTTCTCATTTTTCCAAAGACTGTTCGAATGGTTTCCAAATTAAAAGTCCCAATTTAAAGCAACAACAGTGTTTTGTACTTTTCTCGAAATCGACAAAAGAAAACTTTATCTGTTTTGCTTTCAAAGCCACTTAAATTTAAAATTAAATAAAGACCATGAAAACAAGGTAAGGTTCCAGGCTAAACATTGTGGTTGTAACTATTTAGGATTAAGTCTCTTGTAAGATTTTTATTTAAACAAACCTATGCTACAAATAGACTATCTAGTTAGTTCTAATTGTTCGTAGCAAATTTATTACTTCTACACTTTAGTTAGATCTCTAGTTAAACATTTATCATGACAGTGCAAGTATAACAATGATATTGTCCAAAGCGTGTTAAGTTTAATATTTTATTTAACCATGCACATTATCAAAAAAAAATAATCATTAGAATTTGCGGTTATAAGACTTATCGGCATTCCGAGAAAATTGCCCGTAACTTAATGGTTTAATAATAAACAAATTAAATAAATAAAAAAATGATTTTTATTTTAGGCCTGCTGCGCCCTAGGCAGCCTGGCTGTAGCAGATTGGCTGTGGAAGCCTAGTCGAATTCAGAGACTATACAGTAAAAAGCACCGAAACCGGTAATTTAATTGGTTCAGATGGTCATGCAAAACTGTCACATTGGGGGTAATGTTTAATTATGGTTAGTTAACGGCCGTATTCACCAAGCTCTGACAAATATTATAGACTGATAGCCTGTTTTTAAGGTAGGCTCAGAACTTGGTGAATACGGCCGTAAATCTTTTTTATTTCGTTTAATTAGGAATTTTAAAAAATGGCTAACCAAAACAAACCATGACCCCCCTCCAATGTGACAGTTTTGCATTTCCGTCTGTGGCGCTTCGAACCAATTAAATTACCGCTTCCGGTGCTTTTTACTGTAGTCTCGAATTAAACATATAGTTTGGGCAAACGCACTAAACAACTAACTGTTCTCGGCAGTGACAGCCAAAAAAAAGAGCCAATCGAGCAAGCATCCGTAGAAGAGGATGAATCCAGTATCACTTTTATTTATTTTTCTCTTTTCTCTTAAAAAGTAAATAATTATTGCATCTTTTACTTTTATCTGAAGCACTTAACATAAAAAGACTAACCTACACTAGCTTCTAAATTTGGACATCAGTTTGCTGCGCCAAATATTCGTATTCGCACCCAAACTGCTACAGCCAGTCTGCCCAGAGCGCGCCTGGCCTTATACGATTTACGTTCGATAAATGTGGTTGTATCCCTATAATGACGTAATTGACGTATGTGTTATACAAAAATAGTAAAATAAAGATATAAAAATTTATAACTTGTTAGGTAGGGTAGAACAATATTTACTACATTTAAACATTTTTTTTTCATTTTATAAAATCTTAAAAATACATTCTTTCTCACTGTTTAGGTAATGGATTCGGCTTCTTGAATTAATTATTGTTAATTTACACATAACTTCCGTTAGAAAACCGTCAGTAGTTACATTATTTTTTGTATTTTTGCTTTCGGAAAAAATTAACAATTGACCAAGCTTGATTTATGGCGCATGTCCTTTTATACCAGAGTTTCGTGTAGAGCCATATTTGGAAACCGATAAGAAGAGTTGAAAAAGAAACACCAAAAAATAATGGATTTTGGCCGTTGACATAACATGTATAACATTTGACAGATTTGTTGTTTTTTGTTTGGTTTGTGTTTTAGTCTTCCGTGGTTAATATGTATTTTTTTTTTTTTGGTAATATTTAATTAATAAAAACTATTTTATATCAAATATAGTATTCACACATAGATATCGCCTTAGAGTTGCCTAAAAATAGGGTCAAGGCTATGATTAGTTAAAAATAATAATAATAAAAATAAATAAATTTTTTATATTGTTGAGTTAGCCAAATAATGTCACTTTTCATTCTTCTACATGACACTACGAATATATAACTTTTTTTTCAATCTTATTTATAGGCCGTAAGAATTTTTAAAATTCTAAATTTGTATTATTTTTTGGTATATTTTGTATTATTTAAAAACACCTATTTTATAAACTAACATAAACATGTTTTAAAAAAAATAGCCTTGATTCTTATACAAAATGTGTTAAAAAAATTTAAGTAGTTTTTTAAATTATATATAGCCTTGACTATAACTTTTAGGCAAGCCTCTAACGACACCTGTGTTTAACATTAAGATACTATATGTATCTTGATATAAAAAAGTTTTTATGTGAAAAACAGGTGGGTAAAGGTCAATTTCTATTCGGATACTTTACTATAACTAACTAGGCGCGCGCGGTTGTATCGGCAAACGTCGATAACCGGAGTTAAGCAGTGAAATGCGCGCCCATAATTTAGATGGGTGTCCGACGGCACACGGTGTTTCCAGCAGCGGCACACGGTGTTGTTCTGCTCGGGGATGCGGACCGAGCAACAACCATCTAAGTTATGGAATGAATGGTGTGTGAATGAGAAGGAGTAGGGGTCAAGGTACAATAAGCCTTCAGGCTGCAGTGCACCACCAGGGGGTTCGGTCGTCGGACCTGGGTGGGATGACCCTGAAAGGGTGAAAAAAATAACTAACTATATTTACCATTTGACATTAAAAAAATGTTATTAGTGTTACTTCGTGCTCCTCATGCAAAGATGGTGCATGGGGTAAGAGAAGAAAAAGGTTCTGCACAACTCCAATATAAAGGACCACTTATGGTGTCATTCTGGGTGGTTTTAAAGCATAAAAGAAATACGCCAATTGGATTTAAGTGGTGTATTTTATACATGAAAAATATGTTGCGTCCTTATGCCAGAAACACATGCTACGGCCGACTGGCACAAGACGACCAGTGTATCGGATAGACCTGTTCAATTTTTTAAAGCCTCCATTTCATCATTTTTTGAGTAACACCGTATAATGCTTTGATAACCGGATAACTTAATGCGCAGATCATACATTTCTTAATATTATTAAACAAAAAATGATTTTTCTGTAATAAACTTTAATAGGAATGCGATATTTCAAAGTATTGATGTAGATGTGTCGTATTTTATCAGCATACTATAATTTTTGTTTTATTGCAACATTACAAATGTTTTTTAAAGGTGAAACAAGATAAGGACTATGTATATCTATTTATATTTTTATTATAATATTTATTTTTAAATTGCCAGTCACGATTTGAAAACGCAGCTACCAAATGCAAATAGAGGCGCTACTACTGATACTACAGGTTCTTTCCACATACATCAGTCAGATATATATCATTTATTAAATTATGTCACGAACCACAGCCAGTACGTTTCATTGACAATGCCTCGAAAATACTTTTTTAATGTCAACGTACATAGTGACTGTATTTTTCGTCATGTGATCCTTACGCCATTTTAAATATTCACAATCGCATGCTGCTGCAATAAAACCTTTGTAGTTCATTGTCACTATGAGACCTAACATGCCCATTGTTTTTTAGAAACGTTGTGGGTCGATCGGAGAATTTTCTTTTTCTTCTTATTTCCTCCTCTTTAGAACTATCAAATTCTATGACGTCCATGTAGCAAATTGGTTTTCGTCATTTCTCCTTGGTTTTATGGTATAAAGTTTAATAAAATGACGTTTTTCATGGAATGTTTTGGGAGTGTGGGTTGTAGCAGTGTTTTTTGACCAAAATTCCCTACAATAAAACAAATAATACATTTGATAATTGTATGCAAGCCTTGGTTCTCTCATAAAACCTATAGAAAACAAAACTCCGTCTAATTGGCTAAAATTTGGGCCCAAAATCAGGCTACCTATAATTTTGGAGAGTTTAGGCCTGTGTGTGGCCTATTTTTATAATTTATAATAAAAACACATAATACAAAAAAAAATTGGTTCTTTTTTCTTACAAAATTTAAATCTGCGTTAAAAACTTAGATCTTTTTATTAGGTTGTAAGAAATGTTTCAAAAGATGTACCGTAAACCGGGTCTACTTCGACTGTCAGGGTAACTTCGACGCAAATCGGGTTTCTTCGACATGCCACGTGCAGGCGTGCGTTTTCTCGGAACTGCCACCAAACACCGAACGCGCCGGGCTAGCTGAGGAATTTAACGTATTAGAACAGGTCGAGAGGTCGTAGTGTACGCGTTATATTATGTTGATTGATAATATTTAGGGTAAAGAATGGTCAGAAATTACGTTAAAAAGGTGGGTGGTGGGCGATATCGCCAATTTAGTGAAACAAATATGCAGCAAGCAATTGCAGCTGTAAAGAGTGGTATGAGTAGGAAAGCAGCTAGTATAAAATACAAGGTTGCAAGGACAACCCTCTTGGAGAGAATTAGCGGGAAACATACCAGCAAAGTTGGCCATCCGACGGCATTGTCAACAGAAGAGGAAACTTTAATTAGTGAAACACTCGGTACTGTTAGTGAGTGTGGATATCCGATGACCAGTAGTGATATTGCATCCGTTATTTCTGGTTTTGTGAAGAAACAGGGGCGTACCGTGGAAAATGTGGAAAGATAACAAACCAGGATATGACTTTGTGAAAAGCTTCGCAATTAGAAACAATTTACGCGTTAGACTAGCCACCAATATAAAACAAAATCGGGCATCTGTGGGTCAAACTTCAATTCGTGAGTTTTTACAAATATCGAACCTCATTTATTTAGTGAATGCTTCTCGTCAAAACATCTATAATTACGACGAAACCAATATAACCGACGATCCGGGGTCGAAAAGGGTTCTCGTTCCAAGGGGCATGAAAAGAGTGGAGAGAATCAAGGAACATTCGAGGACTTCTGTAAGTATTATGGTATGCGGAACGGCAGACGGTGAACTTCTACCACCAATGGTAGTATAAAAATCCCAAAATCTGTATAATAATTGGACTTAAGGTGGGCCAGTTGGAACAGTGTACAGTCATAGGAAAAGTGGTTGGTTCGACATGAACCTATTCGAACAGTGGTTTTTTGATATTTTGCTTCCACATGTTAAGGAACATATTCAAAAAGGTGAACAGATAATTGTAATTGGTGATAATCTTGCTTCGCATTTCTCCCCAGTTGTTATACAGACTGCCAAAGAAAATAATATTTACATGACTCCGCTCCCACCTAATTCAACCCACCTTTTACAACCTCTAGATGTCAGTTTTTGCCCCTATGAAAAGAAAATGGAGGGCAGTCTTGGACAATTGGAGAAAGGAATCAAGACGAAAGGGGACAATTCCGAAAGAGCAGTTCCCAGCACTTCTAAATAAACTGTGGGGTTCTGTGTCTACGACAGCTAAGACAAATTTGATATCAGGCTTTCGAACAACCGGAATTTGTCCATTCAGCCCTGTCACCATTTTAAGGAAACTTCCTGACTTTTACGATTCATCTTCCAAAGCAAGGTTGCTCGATGAAAGTTTATTAGATTTTCTCAAGGGATCTCGAGGATCTCAAATAGGTGAATCCACCTCACGGAAAAGAGGTAGAAAGCTAAAAACAAGGCCTGGAGAGCGAATGTCCGTACCACCTGCTGAGAATCCTCCTGCAGATGCAGATTCAATTTCTACAGACGAGGACAACCTGCCATTATCCGTTACTGTCAACAAAATGAAGAAGACCCTTAGGGAGTATAAAGATTCCCAGCCAGGTCCCTCCAAACCTCAACCCTCCAAATCTACGACTTCACAATCTAAGGCAGACGAGAGTAGCAGCGATCTGTGTGCAATATGCAAATGCCTCTATTCTAAATACAGAGGCCCAGATTGGATTTGCTGTGTCATTTGCTCCAGATGGATTTGCGGCATTTGCAACAACGCGTCAAAGGAAAAACAATATACGTATCCCATATGTGAAGATGATTAGATATTTAAATCATTTTTGTGTTAGTACCTGCATTATTTTTTATAACCTTTATTTTGTTTTTATGCAATGGCGTTTTATTTTATTTAAATTTTAAGAGTTAGAGGTTTTCTCTTGTTGTTTATTACGTTTGCTTTATTTGTTTTTTTTTAACGTTTTTCAGGAAATAAAATCTTTATTTGGAAGTATATTATGTGTTTTTATTATATTATAGTGTATTTGTAAAAAAATATTATTTCTAGGGGTCGAAGTAACCCTCGCGGTCCATAAAATCGACATACCATTAAAAATACATAACATGTCAAAGTTACCCCCACTTGGGGGCAACATCGACACAAATTTAAAAATAAAAAATATACATGTGAAGAAAATATAGGTTTTTCATAAAGGCTCTAGCCGATAGCCAAAGTTTCAAATGTTATGTTGACACATATATAATATCGCCTATCAGCCTACACGTGAATGTACAGAATGATTTATGCCAAAAGTATGTCGAAGTAGCCCCGGTTTACGGTAACTTCCAATTCCCACATGACTCATTATGAAAAAATATACCATATTTTAATTTATATTTAGATTCCAACATGTTTTGCTTTTATTACTTTTTTTGGTTGGGTCCATACTTTGGCCGTAAATGAGCTTATGTTAAAAAAGACTTTAATATTTCTAAAACTATTTATAGTCGGATTTTAGGTCCAGTAAGACTTTTGATCGGTATGTTGAAAACCATTTCTTCCAATTTTAGACAATTTAACAGATTTTTTTTATTAGTTTTAGCGGCATTCTTTGCTATAAAACACTGTCTTATCAGTATTAAAAATAAATTTATAGTATCTCCAAACAAAGATTTTTAGGTTGCAAATATTCCTACATCAGTAAATTTGATTTTTAACACGCTTTTTTATTAGCTTGGGTTGTAACTATCTATCTATCTATCTATCTATCTATGTAACGGAATCTTTGAGTCTAATTTTTACTAACTTCCAGCGATTCAATTTCTTTGAAACTTTGCACACGTATCAAGGACCGATGACAATGCAATAATTTAAAAACAGTATCCCGTTATCCTGATTAGGACCGCCAGGATAAATAAATTCCTTTACAGATCCTCTGTGTCTCTTGACAAAATGGCGAAGGAATTTTTTGATATATCGAACTAAAAAAATGAAAAATAAATAATAGATATGAATTAATTTAGGTATTTGAATTCATACAACAAATTTTTAAAGACAATCAACCTAAATCTGAATAAATAATAGTTTAAAAAAAACTAAAAAAACACGCTTTTATATGCAACCGAACTAAAAATTAGAAAATAATTTTTCATTACAAAAGAGTTTGTCACTTCAGAATAAAAGCGTGGGGTGCTTAATATATTAAATGTTATAATTATTCTATTTGCAAATATCTATGAGGGAAAAGTTATGAAAAAATAGTAAAATGCACCCCACGCTTTTTACTCTGAAGTGACAAACTCTTTGTAATGAAAAATTATTTTCTAATTTTTAGTTTGGTTGCATATAAATGCGTGTTTTTTTAGTTTTTAAACTATTATTTATTCAGATTTAGGTTGATTGCTTTAAAAATTTGTTGTATGAATTCAAATACCTAAATTAATTCATATCGTTTAACTTGCTGGCATAGTTGGGTTGAATTCTGAAATAATATATTCGATTACAAATATTCAATAACGTATTAAAAAAGTATTGGAATACCGCTGTATTTAAATACTAGAATTTAGTATTAATGAAAAAAAAAAAAGGTCTATACCTAAAATATATATATATATTCATATTTCGTTATTTAGACCCTGTATTCGAATCTTGATATTAACAATTCGGTATTCAAAACTTGTTTTAATATTATAAAAAAGTCAAATATATATATATATATATATATATATATATATATATATATATATATATATATATATATATATATATATATATATATATATATATATATATATATAGATTAAATTAAACACAATTATATTTTAAACCCTTACTAAGTTAAGAAATAAGAAGAACATTTTAAAACACAAAATTATTAGTATTTCTTTCGTCATCTGTAATCATTGGAATAAATAAATAAAGGTTAAAATTATTATTAAAAACGTGTTAGGGTTATTATTGTTACTAAGATTTTTTGGAAATATTTTGGCCTACATCAATATGGGTAGTAGTTGGAAAACCGCTGAAATTTGTGTGTTTCCTATTAAAAGAGATCTTTTTATTTAATATTCTTACGACGTTCTATAAACGTTCCTATACAGGGTAGAACATTAAGAATAATAAATTTTGTCCTTTATTAATATTGTTTCAATTATTATGTATTTGTTGTGAAAAGATTATCAAAACAAAATATTAAAAAAAAAATTCTGTACTTTAAACTTCTTTCTTTCTTATACAGGGTATCTAGAAACTGTACTAATAAACATTAGGGGTGACTTTTAAAAGATAAGAAAAATACTATGTATAAATATATTTCCTATAACGTTATACTTTTGGAATTACGGGGTGGTAACATAAAATAAAACAGATAAAATAAAAAAACATGGTACACCACTGCTTTACCAAAAAAAAAAAAGAAAAAATATCTGGTTTATAAATACTGGTCATTAAATATATCTGAGCAATTATTCTAGACAACAACCAGCCAGTCACTCTGTTAATAAAATTATTCATAAAAAACTTATACCTAAATTTAACAATACACCATATCAAATTGTTATGTTAAGAGTCACCATAACTCATAAGAACAGTCTTTTGTTTTACAATCTTTGTATTAACAAATATGTATATTTCCGAGTAAAATCTACGTCATTAGAAAAATCGCTGCCCAATATAACATTTTTTTCAGATAAGAAACAAAAGTTCTTATTTAATAAATTTCCCTTTTTTAAATTTTAACTGACGCGACGTACGAAAATTATAAAGACACAAAATTATTACCTTTACATTTTTGGTAAATAATTGTTAATTAAATTGCAAAGGCATTTTTTTTAACAAGATCTGTGTGGCATAGTTGTTCTTTAAACAGCTACTTTCATCTAAGAATTCTTATAATTTCGCCATTGCCGTCCGCTTCAGTAGAGTTTGATTGATCAATTTTAAAACCAAAAAGTATCACCTTTAAAATGTTTGTATGGAATTTATAAAGAGGAAAAATTAACATAAAATTAAAAACAAAACGTTATAAAATGTAGTTTTATTTAAAAGTTTAAAATTAGATATGATCTCGTCTTCGTGAAATACCCTGTACACATGGCATATAAACTTATAAACATTATTTTAACTAAGGAATTTTGGTTCTTGGATTTAAATGAATTCGATGTTTCAGTCCTGGAGAGTAAAGATCCCTGAAGATGCGTCATGCAATCGATGGCGAAACATCGGTAATCGATTTTAATTTGACGCGGTCCAAACCCAAGAACCAAGATTCCTCGGTTGACTAAGGCCGTGAAAGCTTCAGTTCTATTATTTCAACTAAAGAAATAAAATATATAAAAATATATGCATATGGGCAGTTTATTAAAAATAATGCTTCGTTTGATCTTCGGATTGGTAAATTGTTAATTCCGGGAGTCTGGAAGGTCAACCTGATAATTCTAAAAATATTTTCGTTTAATTATTTTATTTATTTAATGTTTTTATCTTTTTTGGAAACTATTTAAAGTAACAGTCTACAAGCAAACAAACAACAATATCATTTTTTTAATTAGTTATTTTTTGAAGAATGTTTAAAATTCCAATGTTTACATAATTGCTCATATTCTGGCAGATAAGTAGGTTTTCATTATAATAAAGTATTATTTG